>APFE031476983.1:135287-156866 GCA_000404065.3 Pinus taeda
CCGTCAATAGTCATGTTAAGTTGCCATAATTAAAAAATAAAATGAATTCAATATTACCTTTTTGATGACATAACTGGGTGACGTGGGGCAAAGTAATGGACAGAGCGATGCGTGAACCAGGCTTGGGCAGCGAGACACGTGAACTTAATTATGATGTCGAGGATCATGGTGATGTTCTACTACTCATTACAATAAAATATCTTGTTTATTCGTGAAAATTCGTCAGCTATTATAGGTGTAACAGTCAAGACGAATAATATACATTATTTTAATTTCTACAAAAAGATAAAGAAGAAAAGATCATTTAACAACACTTATCGTAAGATATTCTTTGAAATAACAAATGTTGTTATAGAGTGTGTAACAGCCGCCACTAGGTGGTTTTGAGCTGCTAAAAAAGTGTCTGTCTACGCCTGGGAAAGGTTTTCACAGCCAAATTATTATTATTATTTTATATATTTTTTTATTTTTTTGGAAGGTGTAACAGCCGCCAACCAAACTTGATTTTCATATGTTACACTTATTGGAAAAAATTAAAATTTTTGCAGCATAGGGGAGCTTTCCCCTGTTCCCGTAATCTGTAGATCTGAATTTGTGACAATGTTGACAAATGAATCCCTTGAGGTAGGTTTGTGATATAACCGAAGACGATGCCCATTTGCAAGTAATGGTGTCCTTGCACTGTCAATGGTCACCAAATTTACAGTCCCATTGTCAAAGACCACATCTACCTCATAAGGACCTAGCCAGTTGGTGCAGAGCTTACCCTTGAAGTTTTTAAACCTTGAGTCATATAAGAGAGCCCAATCTCCTTTCTGGAACTTCTTCTTATTTATAAATTTGTCATGCCACTTAGCTCTCTTTTGTTGGATAATATTTGTTTGCTGGATAGCAGCCAACCATTTCTCCTCCAATTCATAAGTTGGTTCAATCTCTTCCTTTGTGTTGTAGCCAAATACAAATTGACCTACAATGCTCTCCTTAGTGTCTTGAGTTCAAATTCAATGGGGAATAAAGGGTTCTTTACACAAGTTCATATGGTGAGAATCCAGTGGTATTCCTCCATGTAGTCTTGTATGCCCATAACACTTCTGGAAGTTTTTTAGCCCAATTTCTTTGATGACTGGTCACAGTCTTAGTAAGGATCCCCTCAATGACTTTGTTAATTCTTTCTAATTGGCCATTTGTTTGTGGATGATAAGGTGTTGCGATTCTGTGATGGATTTTATATTTCTCGACCAACTCCTAGATCTTATGAGATGTGAACTGGGGCCCTCCGTCTGTGACTATCTCCCTGGGTATGCCAAACCCAATAAAGATGTCTTCAAACAAAAAGTTTGAGACAGCTTGCTCTGTGGATCTAGTTAGTGCCTTCGCCTCAACCCATTTTATGACATAGTCAGTGCAGACCAAGATGTAGGATCTCTATCTAGATGAAAGATTAGTTGGTCCTACAAAATATATAGCCCACTTCTCAAAAGGTTCTAGGATGATTTGGGGCTGTAACAGCATCTCATCTGATTGCAGTGGTCGGCCCATCCTTTGACAACTATCACATCCCTTCACAAAATTCTTGGCATCCTAAAATATTGTCGACCAGTAATACCCTATTGAAAGGAATTTGTATCATGTTTGTTTGTCTATGAAATGTCCTCCACAGGGTTCCTCATGACAGGCTTTAAGGATATCAAATACCTCATCTTCTCTAACACAGTGTTTGATTTCGAAATCTGGTCCAATGTGGTAGAGGTTCCCATCTATCTAGGTATATGTAGCACTTTGTTGTATGATTTTTCTTTTCTCCTTGGAGGACAAATACTGTGGAAACTTCCCTACAGCAAGATAACTGGCTATATCTGCATACCAAGGTGAGTAAGTAGAAATAGCAAAAAGATATTCATCAGGGAAATAATCTTCAGTGGGAGTGCAACTGTCATCAATAGTTAGCCTAGAAAGAAATTCAACTACTACGTTGTCTTTTCCAGGCTTATTTACAATAGTGATATCAAATTCTTGTAACAGCAATAACCAACATGTAATCCTACCATTTGTAATTGGCCTATTCATTAAAAAATGAATGGAAGAATTGTCAGTATGTACAAGTACTTGATACCCTGTGATGTAATGTCGGAATTTATTGATGGCATGCGCGACTGCTAAGAAATCCTTCTCAGTCGCTTATGTAGTAAATAGCATAAGGTTTCTTATCCTCCAGTTGGGCCAAAACAGCACCTACAGCAATATCTGATGCATCCATAGCTATGTGAAATGGAAGTTCACAATTAGGTCCTAGTAAGACCGGAGCTACTGATACACAGCATTTCAGTTTTAAGAAGTCCTGCTCACACTTCCTTGACCACAAGAAATCAACATCCTTCATGAGCAAGGGAAATAATGGCGATGCAATTTTTGAAAAAAAAAATCTATAAATCTCTTGTAGTACCCTGCATGCCCCAAGAAACTACGTATCTCTTTTTGTGTTTTGGGGGTTGGAATTTTTAGAATTACCTCTATTTTTGCAGGGTCTACCTTGATTCCATCAGCAAAAATGTAGTGTCCAAGCACGATCCCTTCAGTCATCATCATGTGACATTTCTCAGTGCTCAAGGAAACATTAGTCTGTACACACTGTTCTAATACTTTTTCCAAATTGACTAATGTTGTTTCAAAAACATCTCCATAAGGTGTGAAATCGTCCATGAAGATCTCCAAGCAGTCATTTAATAAGTCAGAGAAAATTCCCAATATTTCCCTTTGAAAGGTTGCTAGTGCATTATAGATCCCAAAAGGAAGTACTCTGTATGCGTAGGTTCCCCAAGGACAAGTAAAGGTTGTTTTATCCTAGTCTTCCGAGGCAATCTGTATCTGATTATAGCCACTAAATCCATCCAAAAGTGAAAAGAATTTCTTTCGGGAGAGAGTATTGAGGACCAGATCTATAAATGGTAAGGGAAAATGGTAGTTCTTAGTGGCCTTATTGAGTTCTCTGTAATCAACATAGACTCTCCACTTGTCATTCTTTTTAGGGACAATGACAAGCGGTGACACCCACTGACTGTTAGATATTGGATAAATAAAATTAGAACTCATGAGTTTTTGTAGTTCTTCTTTCACCACCTCCTTTAGTGCAGAGTTCATGTGGTGTTATGGCTACCTGACTAGTTTGTATCCATCCTTCAAATAAATAGAGTGAGTGCATAGGTTAGGGTGGATCCCTTTCATATCCGTATAATCGCATACAAAAGAATTTTTATACTTTTGTAACAGCTATAACAGTCGTTGGTTTTGTTTAGCAGTTAAGTTGGGATTAACATTCAAAAACTTTCCAGATTCAATCTCAATTGGACTGCTAGCAATATTCGGAGTGGTCCTCATTTGTTTAAAATCTATATCTTCCACCTCTTCTTCCTCATTTTCATTTTTAATAGAAGCAACAAAAAGTGAATTACTATTAAAACCATTAATGACATCATCTTCTGTCTCATTTTAAAAATATTGGGCTTTCCCTAGAGTGAGGAGTGGCAGGGAAAGATTTGACTCAGGCTCAAACTCATCCCACCAAGGGTTGTACACATCCATATTTGGTTTTGGGGGATAAATATTAAGGTTTTGTGTTTCCTGGCCATCCGAGATCACCATGGATCCCGTCCTGCAGCCTATAAATGCATCTGTAGTGGCTAGCCAAGGTCTCCCTAAGATCAAAGGATGCCGCCCCAAATTGGATTTGGGTTGTAAGATAAGAAAATCAGCTGGATATCTCCGAGAAGCTATCATAATCACTATATCCTCTAGCATCCCCTCGGTTTTAACACGAGACCTGTCTGCTAATTCAAGCACAGTAGGAGTATGTCTAAGTCCCTGTACCCTGAGAGAGATAAAGAGATCCTTTGTCATTACATTAATGGCAGCCCCAAGATCGATCAATGTGTTGGCTATGGGCTCATCATTAATGTAGACAATGACTGTAGGATTTCCTAGATCATTGTACTTAGTAAGCAGAGGTTGAGCAGACATTAATTCTGATAACTTTCCCATCACATGTATGGTGGCAGGGTCTTTAGGCTTCCTCCCAAGTTTCTTGATGCACAAATCTCTCACTATCTTGGCATAGGTGGGTACTTCTTTAAGGGCTTGCAGAAGAGGAATTTGTACATGCAAATTTTGCAACTCCCTATGTAAATCAGATTCAAGCTATGAAGTCATCCTAGGTTCGACCAATCTCTAAGGATACGGGAGGTCCTGCGTTACATCAGTCGAATCTATTGTTACAGGTGTATCAACCTTCCCCAAATTAGTTGTTACAGTTGTAACATTTCTTCGTGGGTCGGCTATTATAGATGTAACAATGTCCTCTATGTCAATTGTTGTAGGCTCAGTAGCCACCTCAGAGCCTCCAGCATCTCCTCTAGATGGTTCACAGTCCTCCTCTGTAATGATAGGGGAGTGACTAGGGTTAATTATCATGCTCGATCGCAATTGTATTTCATTAAGCCCCACGGGGGTAATAAGGTAGGTATGAAGGTCGTCAGAGCCTCTATGCCCTAAGCTGCTTTATTGTTTGGGTTTGAGTTAAGTCGCGAAGGTAGTTGGGGTTGCACGGGTGATGGAGGAGCAGGAGATTGGAAAGGAGGTAACTACAACTGTTGTTGTATGGGTGGTCCAGGCAGAGCTGAATTCTGGGAATTTCCTCTCCAATTTTGGTTCCAAGGGTATGGTTGTGGTTCAGGATATTGAACAGGATGAGATGGAGACCATTGGTTCCACGGTGAGGAAACTGTGTTGAAGGAGGGACAGAATACTGCCATGGATATTGTTGGTTATTATATGCATTGTTCCACGTAGTGAAAGAGGAAAAGTCTTGAGACATGCCTGGAGGTCATGGTTGCCATGCCCTCCTTGGTGCGATGAAGTAAGAGGATTGCACCTCTTCGCTTAACTCTCTGAGTACTACCTTTAGTCTAGGAAGTTTCGTACATTGCTCTGTCGAATGCTTCAGCTTGCAGATATTACACAGGCTAACGTTGTTCAATTCGCATTCCCTAAAAGGATGTTTCTTTCGGCAAGTCGGACAGAACACGGCCAGGGGTGTGTTAGCTTCTGCTTGTGTCTTCTTGATCTGTGTTATTGTTATTTGGTCCAAGAGGGTACTGAGGATATCAGTCTTGAAAATTTCAAACAAATTTCCGGTCTCTACTCTAGTTACTCCTCCGCCTGCAGATTTTTGTATGCGAATGAAGGCATCCTGAATTGTACTCCTTCCTTTGGATGATCCTCGAGAGCATCTTAGGCAAAGTTTTATGATTTTAGTGAATGGTTCTTGTGATATATCTCCTTTTCCCAATAGATTCAAGGTGTCAAGGCAGTCATCCCTCATTCCTCTGATGAATATATTCTTCAAAATTTCCTGGTCTAAATCACTATGTTTAGACCTTTGCAGATTATAGTGGAACCGTTCCACATAATCTTCCAGGATTTCATCCTCCTTCTGTGTCATTCTAAATATCTCTTCCCTTAAATCCCTAGTCTTGCAATGGTCCTGGTACTTTGAGAAGAACGTCTCCTTCATATCATTCCACGTTGAAATAGAAGCAGAGCCCAATCCCGTGAACCATCTCAAGGCTGCCCCTTTTAAGGTAGTAGGAAATAGCTTTAATTTCTGAGCATCTGTTGTATAATCATAACTTCTACATAAAACATCAAACCCAAATAGAAATGTATCTGGATCTTCCACAGTCATCCCCTAAAAGGATGGTAAGGATGATAGAGGAATATTTTTCATAGGAGCTTCACCTCTGATATTCCCGATTGGGAACTCAAAGGTGGTGATAGTGGCATCTATTTTAGCATTGTTATCATTGTTGTCCCCATGACTAATTCTTCTAACCCTTGTTGTAGCAAATGTCCTTCGAGATGTGTTTGTGATGGCCCTGTAGATGTGCTTAGTGCCTCAGATACCCCTGGGGCTAGATGTTTCACCGCACTACATGTATCTGGATATTGATAAACCAACAGATGCTTTTCCATATTAGGTGTTTTATGTCCCCCTTCAGTTTCCCCTTGCCCCTCAGTCCTCAAATTCTGGCTACTAGCTTCCCTTTCTTACTCATGAATCAAATCCTTGGCCTTGGGGTTATGAGTGCTAGCTTTAGAATGATATGGTCCCGAGATGGAGGAATTAGAGGTTTCTTCTTTCGCTATGGATAACAGCTTTATGTGGCCCTGTTTTCCTTGCATTCCTTTGAGAGTTGGACTATTCTTTTTTTGCCTTGGAGATTAATTCCTAGATAAATGTCTTCCTTCCTAAATCTTCACCCTTCCTTTCCTTTTTACGACTCATTGATCATGTGACTTATTAGAGTGGGGGTGATTTCAGCTTCTGTATTTTCTACAAGTGCACACATGGATCCTATGTGTATTAAATCACACTCTAAGTGTCTCAGTCTTCGACAGTGGTGAGCTCGCCCAGGAATGTTAGAGTGATGTGCAGGTTCTTACCTCTCATCTTACTGCCCAGTGACTGAAGAGCTAAAGACACACTAGCAAAACATCAAAATTTCCTAAGTGTCCTAGTAATCACAATGGTGAGCCCACCCAAGTATGTTAGAGAGATGCGCAGGTTCTAGGTGAAGATGGAGAATTGAATGAAGATGCAATTACTTGGGGAGAAGTGGAAGTGGATTTTTTAACAGTAGCTTTATCTTTAGCAATGGAAGTTGAAGGTTTCTGTTTTTGAATTGGTTGTATAAGATTAATTGGACTTTTGCTTCTTATGCTAACAAGTAATGCTTCATATTCATTTTCACTATCATAAATAGGAAGAATAAAATCCCACATTCCATTTAACTCGGCTATTTGTTCATCTTGGGATTCATCAGCAGAAAATGTTGCTTCCTCCTCATATTCATCATCAATTTCTAAATTAGAGATCATGTTTGGAGGTTGTGGATTAGGTGGCTAATTTCTTTTGAATGGTCTAAAAGGTTTTTTGGAACAATATTAAGCTACTTGTTTTTTATTCCAAATACAACCATCATGGAGAGGAATATGGAGTATTACCCATGATAAGACAAGTAGGAGCTTTATTGTTTTAACGCAATTTGCAATCGCTTTTAGACCGGGGTAGAAATTAGAATAATCACAATTGTTTTAAAGCCTGGAGTGTTCTAAACAAAATCCAAAAGGGGCTTTCTTAAGACATATTGCAATCAACATTGGGAAGGTGGATGGATTGTTTATAAACCCTGTCCTTTTAAAATTTGCGATTACGAAGTGCCGGATGACATCATGGTGGCGTGGACGATGATGTGGCAGATCCACGTGGAGGATGACGTGGCGAATGATGTGTTATCACAGATCACAAAACAGGCAGGAGGCTTAGTGTTTTTCGGATGGGGTTCGAAGTGGTAAGTGGTTTTTGAAGGGGGGAGTCTAAAAGAACGGAAGAGTGACACATAGAGATAGGGTTTAGACGAGAAACCCACTTTTCAGACACCCCTTGTGAGAAACTTAAAATTGAGCGCAGGGGTGTCCGAAACCATTATCTACCGTTGATCTGGGTAGATTTGATCTATTTATTAAATAAAGGTGAGTCAGGTTTTTATATCGCAATTGTTGTTCGAAGTAGAGGCAAAGGTACAGACAGGGTTATGAAAGTTGTAATAGCCTACAGACGCGGGATGAAAATGGATTGGATTTTATAAGCCCGTCGAATTCAGGCTTTATCACATATCACAATTCTTTTAGGTATGAGACTTAAGTTCTATGGTTTATTGCGATAGATGCGGACGCGGAGAAATCATAGAATTGTATTAATATTATCGTTGGGTTTGGTCTAATTGCAATCGCAATGGATAATGGCGAAGGAGTCTTCAGCCTTTGGGAACTTTGCAATGCGGGAAGTGGGATGAGTCGGAGCTTATGAAGAATAAAAACTTTGGGACCAATTAAAACTCTAATTATTTTGTTTTATTTTAATTAAATAATAGATTTATTTATTACTTAAGGTTTTTTTAAAAGCCTAAGTATAAGTCTTGGTTCCGGGGGGCTATTTAATTTGGTTTCTTGGATAATCAAGGTTTAATACTGGGTATTATTTTATAGCCTAAGTATTAAACTTTGATTATTAGGATTGTTGTTAACATTTTTTTGTTGATTTTTTGTTTTTAAGAAATAAAATCAAAGGCTTTTTAAAACTAAAGGGGTCCCTATTTTAATATAATAAAGTTCATAGGAAATTTAAAATATATTAAAATGGGGGTTGATGAACAATACAACAATTGGCGATTCATAAGAAGAACCAATTATATCTGATAAATGAAATTTTCCAAAAATTCAGTAAAAATAATCTAAGAAGTGGAAACTACTTTTCGAAACATTTAGATAAATAAAATTACTCTAACTATAAAACTCATTAAATTGCAATTTTTGATAAAAACCTTTTGTGAATGAAAAAATCTTTTTTACTTATATCAATCATTAATCAATTTATAAAATAAATTAGGGGGACTTTTATGACTTAGTTTGTACTGTACACATTTGTTACAAGTAGAACTACTACTGTCAAAAAGCGTTCATAGCCTTGACAGGGTTACCTTTCAACCAACAACAATCCAGTGTCCCATCCATTTAATAGTGCAATAATTAGAGGTAAATTTTATTTTTCTTTTCTTTTCTTTTCTTTTTTATGCTAAAAAGCCATTGTCCTAGTTTGATGGCTAGATAATGACAATTCCATTCACCGGTAATAATTAAAATTGAACAAGTTTCCTCGTGATGAGACCCCTTGTCTTACAATTAAAAATCATAAGCCATTACACTGATTTGGTGTTCAGTCTGGTAATGCCAATTTAATTAGTTCCCTATGAACATGGTAAGCAAGCTCGTGATAAGACCTCTTCTCTTTTTAGATTTAATATATTTTAGAATTACACTTTTAAAAATTCCCCTTTTAATGGATGGGGAGGACTATTGACTCCTTAAGAGTTTTGGATGGAAAATCTGAGTTGAAAGTTTTTAGTCATAAGATGATATTTACTTTTTAATGATAACCTTTTTTATTGAAACTAGAGTAAAAGGATATAATTTTTTGAGGTATTTTAAATATTTTACAATTTAATGGAAAATATTTTCAGAATTATATAATTTTTATCTAATTTTCAATTTTGGTAACCACTTCTTAAAAAATCCTACCTTCAAAATGAAAAAATAAAAATAAATTCAAAAGATGTTTGAAAAGTCAATAAAGTATTATTTAACATTTTATTAACAAAATCTGTAAAAGGAAAATAAATTGCAGCGGAATGTACAATGGGAGTGATTTTTTACAGTCTTTATTCTTTATTCTTTTTTTCTTTTATTTTTTTAAAAGATAAATTCCTAAGAAAATAATTACTTTAAGATGAACCCATTTACAAGAAGAGAATCTCTCTTTCCTAATAAAGCTTGAAGTATAAATGTACATGGGCTTATCTGTTCAACAATATGAAATGGACCAAGGCATAATGTTGGGCACAGGATCCCCCAAGGGCAGTTTGGGGGCTTAAAGCCAATATTTTGGTCCAATCTTTGTAATCCAAATGTAAAGACTCCGCATTTTGTGGTCGCGGAGCATGTAGATGTTAAAGAGTCATAGGGTTGTCTGCCCTTATTTTGAAAATGTAATGTCAGCTGTAGAAGATCTACCCATGGTCCACGGACCATGGGATTGTATAAATAAAGCTAAGCTCTAAGAAGTAAAAAACACTAATTATGAATGAAGATATGATGTATGAGAGATAGCTCTAAAGTAGATGTCTAAGTTTGGGTCGTAGCATAGGTAGAGGCTCTGCAGCTGAGTGTGCACAGGCCTAGAAGTCTGCAGCTGAGTGCGCAGACCCCTGCAGTTGAGTGTGCAGGGCGAGTCGAGTCTGCAATCATCTGGAATTATCAATAAAGAGAAGTATTCTACAATTTATGCGTCTTTATTTCATGTTTATACACCTGTTATATTGGGTATGAATTTCACTTCTAATTCTTATATGATGCACGAATATATGTAAATGTGTTGGTTAAGTGCACGCAAGTAAGAACATCTATTTACGCGAAGCTAACTAAGATTTTTTAATAAGACGAGTAAGATACTTAGCTTAGTTTGGGAGATATTGCAGTTCGCTGCCCTAGCAACTTGAAATCATATCAGCCCTTGGTTAAGGATGCGAAAGTTGATTATAATGTTTCGTGAAGGTACTGAAGGGTAGAGAAGAGGGATAAGCAACCTGCGCAAAGCCAGGTATAGTTGGAATAAACCAACATCACAACCATCTCAAGGGTACAGAAACTTGGTTCCAGCATCCCGCCATACTGCTTCGGGTGAGACTTCAGTCCGCGCTCCACGGGCTGATGCTGAAAGGGCCAGTAGTGTAGGGATTTTTTTGGCTAACTAACGTTGAACCTGGGTCGGGCCCCCACAAGCCAACACATTATTTTTGAAATTTGGTATGTTTCCCTTTTTCTTCGTGTGTTTTGTCCCACTTGAAAACTAGATCTCTAACTTGGAAGGATATTTGTGTGACTGAACTTACATCAAAAGAAGCTTTCACCATCTGTTGATGTTTGGTGTGTGTGAGTTTGGCCTTTTCCCTTTCTTCTTCTAGTTTTAGGATTTTTGAATTTCTTAATTACAATGAAGAAGAAGGTGTTTCTTCAATAAATTGAGCTAGGGTTAATGAAGGAAGAGCTAAATGTGATGGAATAATGGCTTCCTTCCCATAGACTAGATTAAATGGAGAAGTGCCTACAGAGGCCTTCTGAGTTAACCTATCAGCCCATAGAGAAAATATTAAAGCCTTATGCCAGTTTCTTTGATTTTGATCTACAGTTTTTTTTATTATTCTAAAGAGGTTTTTATTAGTGGATTCTACCAAACCATTTCCCTAGGGATAGTAATTAGCAGAATAGTTGAGTTTAAAACCTCTCCTAATTGCAAATTTAATCATACTTGTACCTGAGAAATAAGATGCATTATCAAATATAAGTGTAGAAGGCAAACCAAATCTTGTAATGATAAATTGATCAATAAATTCAATAACAGATTCCCCTCATAATCCATGCTCCTCCAGGTTCTCCATTTTCTTGCACAGTTGTTTTGATCCCAAAAATCTTTTACCTTAATTAGCCCTCTAGACTTTGTCTAGAATTGACTACCTTTAGTGGAATTGCTTCCACCCACTTAGTGAAGTAATCTGTAGCAGTCATAATATATCTATGTTGTTTAGAAGAATGAGGAACAACATCACCTATGATATATAGTCCCCATTGTTCGAATGGTTGTTCGATGTTGATTGGCTGCAGAGGCAAGGCTAGTTTCCTTTGTCTTCGAGAAGCAATTTGGCATGTTTTGCATTTCCTTACATATGCATGAGTATCTTTGAAGAGAGTGGGCTAGTAGTATCCAGCATGTAACATTTTTTGTGTCGTGATATCTCCTCCAAAGTGTCCACCAGCGGGTCAATCGTGAAGTTCCTGCAAAATTGTTTGTTCTTCAAATTTTTCTAAGCATCTTAACAATATGGAATCATACTTTATCCTAAATAACACGTTATCAACAATCTCATAATTTTTTTCATTTAAACGTAAATCTCTTTTTCTTTCAAAATTGAGCTCAGGAGAAGCATATCCATTTTTTAAATAAAAAATTAAATCAGCGTGTTGGGAATCAACATCAATTACACTTACCTCAAAAATGTGTTCATTGCTACGTGTGGCCCCTTCAATAAGCAGCTTGCAAAAGCCTTCCCCTCTAACAATTTTGGTTGGTTTTATTTTGATATCGTATTCTTGCAAAGCTGTTACCCAATTTTCTCTCTTTTCTCCTAATTCTTTCTGTATTAGTAATTTCCACTCTGTTGGGAATGAGACTACTACTTTCGTGTATGTTTTTAAGAGAAAAGGTCTAAAATTCTTTACGGATTTATATATAGCAAATGCATCTTAATCTACTTCTGAATAATTTAATTTGGCACCATGAAAATTTGAACTGAAAAATGAAATGGGTGCTTCAATTTTTTTATTATTAATTTGTGTCAAAACAACGGCATAAGAAGTTGAAGAAGCAAAATTGTATAAGATGAAATGATCTGAGAAGTTTGGAGTATTTAAAAAAGGAGCATTGATAAGTCCCTATTTGATTAGATCGAATGCTTGCTTTTCATGATGACCCCATTTAAAAACTGTGTTTTTATTAATCATTTGTTGTAACGGAAAAATAATTTGTGAGAAATAAGGGACAAATATTTTGACAAAATTGATCTGTCCAAAAAATGATTGCATGCTTTTTTTGTTATATGGTGGAGAAATTTCTAGAATTTCTTTTATTCTAACAGAGTCAATGTAAATTCAATTTTTCGACACAATGAATCCTAAAAGTTTCCCTTCATTGAGAGCGAAAAAAAAAATACTTTTTTCGGATTTAATACAATACCATATTTTCTATAGCGCTCAAAAATTCGTCTTAAGTCTTGCAAATGAATTTTTTTGTTCTTTGAATAAACAGTATCGTCATCCAGGTAAACAACAATTGTTTTATTTAAAATGTCTTTGAAATTTATATCCATGGCTCATTGGAAAGTGGTCCCTTTGTTTATTAAACCAAATGGCATTTTTGGGTAGGCATAAGTTCCCCATTTGGTTCTAAAAGTGGTCTTTAGCCTACCATCTGGGTGGACCATGATTTGATTATATACAGAGAAACCATCAAGGAAAGACATAAGTTCAGAACCAGCAACTGATCGTAAAATCTGTTCCATAGTGGGTAGTGGGAAATTATCCTTTTGATTGGCCTATTAAGATTCCTAAAATCTATACAAATGCGGATATCACCATTTTTCTTCATAACAGGTACCAAGTTGAAAACCCATCTTGAATGCCTAAGAGGAAAAATGATTTTAGCCTGAAGGAGTTTATTCAATTCTATTTTGATTTTATTTTCTAAGTTCGAATGAATTTTCCTTATATTTTGTTGGACAGGTTTATAATTAGATGTCATCGGAATTATATGTTGAATGATGAAAGTGTCAAATGTTTTGAGATCTTCATAACTCCAAGCAAAGACATCCTTATATTTTTTAACAAATGGATGAAGGATAATCTTTCTTCAAATGATAGACCAAGTCCTAAATTGATGTTCTGAGGTTTAAGATCTGTCCCAAGGTTTATTAATTCAAATCTCAAAGTTGAACTTTGTAGTTTTGAACTAGTAACTCTTTTAAATTTGTCTTTTAAATCAAAGAGATCCTCAAGTTTAACTACATATTTGTGTATGGGATTATCCTCAATTTTCTATGTTAATTAATTTGTGTGTTCATATTCATCAATTATTTGGTCATCATATGATTTTTCAGAAGTTAAGAAGCTTAAAATGTTTTCATCATCATTAAATACCCACACATTGGTGATATTATCGGAAATGGATGGCCTAAAGATTAATACTACAGAAAATCTATTGGGACTGTAATCTCTGGATGGGATCAGTTTTGATGCAACATTAGCAAGAAGGTCAATGCTGACATTCTAAATCCTAGGAATAGCAGAAATGTTTAACACTAAAAAATGTGAAGTGAGAGACTGAACCAAATACTGATAATGCTTCAAGTGTGTAGAGATACAATGCATCATGTTTCTTACTTTTTTAATTACACTTTCTAAATCTACATAAACTTGAAGTTATTTAATGTCAAGGCTAATTGCTTTATACATACCTTGGATCAATGCCTCATATTCTACAATATTATTTGTGCATTCAAATTCCAATCTGCAAGTCAGCATTGTCTTCACACCTTCAGGATTAATCAATATGTAACCTGCTCTTGCATCATCACTTGATTTCGACCCATCAAAATACAATGTCTAGAATAAAGAACTAACTAATGATTTTTCTAACATACTTACACATCTTGAAAATATATCTGTGAAAAAATTTCAATTTGAGAAGTCACAGAATTACTCAGAAATGGTGACATTTGTGCTTTAAAATTCTCAAAAAATGATTCAGTAGAGTAGTTTCCAAGAATGTTGTTATTAAATGATACTGCCTCATTTTCATCTTTGAAATCTGTTACTGAATGTTTCATATGTTTTTCTTGGTTGATTCTAATTTGATTCAGCTTTCCATTAAATGGGAGCCATAAGTGAGATTAATCAATGGCAAAATAATAGTTTAATTTTTCTGACCAATTAGTGGCAAAATAATTGTTTAGTTTTTCTGACCAATCAATGGCAAAATAATCATTAGTTTTCTGACCAATCTCTGCTAAGAATTAAACCGTAGAAATCTGGGATATTAGCAACAAGTATATCAATTATTTAACAAAATTCAGGATTCAAAGATAATCTAATAAGAATTGAATTCATTTCTCCTATGACTTTGAATTTTGTTCTATCAAGTTGCACAATGTGAACTGGAGTTTTTTGCGGTGACATGTTTAATTTCAGACAAACTGAATACGGCATGATATTCGAAGAAGCCCCTAAATCTACCAAGCAGTTATGTACATTTTTAATAAATATTTCAAAAGTCAAAAGAAAAGGAGGATTATGTGAGTCAGACTTGTCACCTATCATAATAGCATCAAAGGAATCGAATAATGGATTACCAAGAGCTTTACCCATTCCATTAGAAGCTTTGAATACCACAGTAATAGGAAGAGGAAAAGCAGGTATTGCATTCAATTATTTTAGTAAAAAAATTTGTTGTTGTTTGAGTTTAGTGAGTTCATGAAGGGAAATGTTTTCTTTTATTTTCTTCATATCCTCAGCTATATTGTACGCAATAGTATCTGAAACTACTAAGGTTTTGGGTGAAGATGGAGAATTGGATGAAGATGGAATTACTTTGGGAGAAGTGGAAGTGGATTTTTTAATACCAGCTTTATCTTTAGCATTGGAAGTTGAAGGTTTATGTTTTTGAATTGGTTGTATAGGATTAACTGGACTTTTGCTTCTTGTGCTAACAGGTAATGCTTCATATTCATTTTCACCACCATAAATAGGAAGAATAAAATCCCACATTCCATTTAACTCAGCTAATTGTTTATCTTGGGATTCATCAGCAGAAAATGTTGCTTCCTCCTCATCTTCATCATCAATTATAACATTAGAGATCGTGTTTGGAGGTTGTGGATTAGGTGGCTGATTTCTTTTGAATGATCTAAAAGGTTTTTTGGAAGAAGATTCAGCTACTTTCTTTTTAATCTCTACCATCTCATTAGATGATGTTTTAAGGACTTTTTGTAAGTCTTCAAGATCAAAGGGATCTTTAGGTGCTTTCTTTTTAGGTTCATCCTTAAATGTAACTCTTTTTTATTTTCTGTCTTTGTGATATTTTTTCTTTTCTAGTGCATTTATCCCCTTCTCTACAGACACATCTTCTTTCATGTTATCTATCAAGTTATTTTTATTAGCTCTATCTAAAAAAATTCCTATGTTAGAAGGAAGAGATGAAATATACCATTCAACTTGTACATCGACGCCAAGTCTAGAAGTAGCTGGGATTTTAGTTAATAATTTGTGAAATTTGGAATTGAAATATTTTATGTTTTCCCCTGAATTCATTTTTAAATTGGAAAGGTCATTGATAAGAGATTTGGTTGAGCAATCATCACCAAATTTAGTCAAAAATATCCCAAATAGTAATAGAATTGGCTGGTAATGAAAAGTACCAAGACCCTGCTGATCTTATAAGAGTGTACAGGAATAATCTAACAACAACATATTCTTCATCTACCTCATTGAGATTGATGGCTAACATATAATTATGAAGGTGCTCTTCAGTAGCTAACCCATCATTAGGATTGAATTTGGGAAGCCATCTTTCAGGATTTTTTGGTAGGGGATGAAGTGGTGCTAGCATTTGAACAGCTCTCAAATTGTATCATGGTCTAGCTTCCATTATAACAGTTGGGGAGGTGGATGTGATTAAAGAAGAACTGGTAGCTATGATAGTACTGATCAAGGCAGCACTAGTTGTTTGTGTAGAGGAAATGGAAATAGATGAAGTGAACGGTAGAGAGAAAGGAAATGAAAAAGGGAAAAATGGAGATCTTGGTGAATGAGAGAATGGGGTAATCTCACTAGTAGATGTTTAGGAGCATGATGTATCAGTTTTCATTCGGCGAGATTGAAGTGGAAACTCAAATGTTGAGATGCCAGGTTTTTCATTTTGGGACCAAGTTAAAACACTAGTTCCTTGAAAAATAGAAGTTATTCTTCCTTCAGAATCTTCAGATGATTCAGGATTTTCTGCTGAAATGGAGATGTCTTCCAATTTCTTTATCAAAGCTATAATTTCTGGTTATTCTGGATTATGATCCCAAGGATTACCTTAGAAAGTATTCTAGGAGACTTGGGAGGTGATTGCACAACTCCTGATCTAAAAGTAGGAGATTCTGGAGGGGATCTAGAAGTTGTAGGAGATTTGGAGGGAGAATGACTCTTAAAATGGCCTTCATTTTTGGATTGAACTTACTTGCCATTCATAGTTTGTAGGCCCTCTTTCTAGTGCCAAAAAGTGTTGAGGCCTCGGAAATCGTTGCTTCAACACAATGGGAAAATCACCTTGTCCAGACCTTAAGACAGCTCCTTTTCCATTTAATTAGTGGCTCTGACTAGATTGTATGGGACCAGTTTCCCAATTAAAGGTGAATGAATGAGTGTGTAATGGTTATAGTGAAGTGTAATAGATGTATTTGCAGCAATGAATCAAATGGAAAACATATGCATTAATCTACTCTATAACCCGGGATTGTTTAATGTTTTTCTCGATGCGATCTACAATGATTTTTCTCAAACACCAATGGAAATGAATATATTTCAAGATGATTAAGTTGATTAAATAGTTAATCAAAATAATGTGTATAACTCATACCACATTTAGATTATTAAAGTAAATTTCTTAACATATATTTAAAAATATCAATGGCGGCATGATCATAAATGAATACATGTAACACTGTTCTTTAAATAACATGTAATAAGAAATCTAAAAAAAGATAAATTCATTATTTATTCATGAACAAAACAGAGGTACAAATATAGAAATACCAGATGTACTTTTCTCAGCTCATAAAAGAAATAGCAATAGTTTATTCCTTCCCACAAAGATGATTCCAGGAGTATAGTAATGCAACTTCTCAAAATTCTTTATGAAAAATCCTAAACAATGTTCCAGTCGTTCTATTGAAGAAAGGATGAAAGTACAATAGTGCAAGCTTTCGTAAGCCTTTTTTCATAAAATTCAGGACCTCTATTTGATACAACAAGTAAGCTTAAATAGTAGAAAACAAATGAATCTATTGTGTAGAGCATTGAGGGCATTTAAACAAATCCCTTCAACAACACTTAAAGGAAAATAGTTTTTTGGTAGAAGTTTCTGAAAGTGATATGTTGTCTTCATCAGCTTCGTTTGTTCCATCGAATTCTCTGGATGTTTGTTTGTCTGTTTGAACTGATCTACCACTTATCAGCACAGCCATCTTCTTCTATCATGAACCTGAACAAGAAAAACAAGAATTGATAAGTTGGAAATAAATGAAACTGATAAGCGAGTTTTATTTGAAACAAATCACTTTTGTAGGAAATCAGGAAAAATGTAGAGTTGCAATAAATTATGAATACAACCATCATGGAGAGGAATGCAGAGTAATGCCTTTGGTAAGACAAGTAGAAGCTTTATTGTTTTAACGCAATTCACAATCGCTTTTAGACCGGGGTAGAACTTAGAATAATCACAATTGTTTTAAAGCCTGGAGTATTCTAAACAAAATCTAAAGGGGGCTTTCTTAAGACATATCGCAATCGGTGTTGGGAAGGTAGATGGCTTGTTTATAAACCTTGTCCTTTTAAAATTTGTGATTGTGAAGTGCGGGATGATGTCATGGTGGCATGGCGGATGATGTGGCAGATCCACGTGGAGGATGAAGTGGCAGATCCATGTGGAGGATGACGTGGCGAATGATGTGTTATTGCAGATCGCAAAATAGGTGGTAGGCTTAATGGTTTTTCGGAGGGGGTTCGAAGTGGTAAGTGGTTTATGAAGGGGGGATTCTGAAAGAATGGATGAGTGACACGTAGAGATATGGTTTAGACGGGAAAACCACTTTTCAAACCCCCCGTGTGAGAAACTTAAAATTGAGTGCAGGGAGGTCCAAAACCATTATCTATCATTGATCTGGGTAGATATGAGTCATTTATTAAATCAAGGCGAGTCAAGTTTTTATATCGCAATTGGTCTTCAGAGTAGAGGCAAAGGTACGGGCAAGGTTATGAAAGTTGCGATACGCCCGGATACAAAATCATTCATATCCATTTAAATATTGTATCGGGTCCAGGTGGCTTAATCACAATCTCAAATTGGCTAGGGTGAAAAAATTGTTATAAGTCATGTCCCTTTGAAACTTGCGATTACGGGGTCCTGGGGTGACGTGGCAGTGATGTCATGATGTGACATGGTGGGTGATGTGGCGATGACATGGAGTATGACGTGGAGGATGACATCACATCACAATGGGCATGAGGAAGGATATCACAATCGCAATTCAAATGAGGCATGACTCTTGGAGCTTTGCGATTTGTGGCAGCAATATTTAATTTAATTGCATTGTATAATCCTGGTGGGTCCGATTATATCTCGTATCGCAATCGGCGGTGTGTAACGGGGCATGGAATTTTGGAAACTATAATAGCTCCAGACGTGGGGGATTTATGGAATGGATTTTATAATCCTATTGGGTCTGGGCTTAATCGCATATCGCAATCGGCATTCGACATGAGTATGGACTTGAGCTTTTAAACTTTTGCGATAGCCTGTGGATGCAAGATTTTATGGATTGGATTTTATAAGCCCGTCAAGTCAGGGCTTTATCGTATATTGCAATTCTTTAAGGTATGAGACTTAAGTTCTGTGGTTTGTGGCGATAGCCAAGGATACGGGGAAATCATAGAATTGTGTTAATCTTGTCGTCAGGTCCGATCTAATCGCAATCGCTATGGATAATGGCAGAGGAGTCCTGAGCCTTTGGAAACTTTGTGATGTGGGAAGCGGGATGAGTCAGAATTTATGAACAATAAAACCTTTGGGAATTAAAACTCTGATTTTATTTTTTTTAATTAAATAACCCATTTTATTTATTACTTAAGGTTTCTTTTTTAAAGCCTAAGTATAATTCTTGGTTCTGGGGGCTATTTAATTTGGTTTTTTGGGATAATCAAGGTTTAATACTTAGGTTTAAATTAAAAATACTAAGTATTAGACTTTGATTATAGGATTTTATTAACATTTTTTTAGTTGATTTTTTTTATTTTTCTAACTTTTTGGTTTTTTAAGAAATAAAATCAAAGGCTTTTTAAAACTAAAGGGTCCCTATTTTAACATAATAAAGTTCATAGGAAATTTATAATATATTAAAATGGGGGTTGTTGAACAGTACAACAAGATCATATGGATTAAATTCTCAAGTACCGAATGCAAACTTCACTATCTCCTTTCCCTTGGTATCCGCTACTTTCAAGTTCTTTATCTCATATAATCCAATTTGTCAAGGAAGAGTGCGCCATGGTGCTTTCTTATTCCTGTGAAAATTTGTTGACAACCCTGTGGTGAGATGATATGACACTTATATCATAACAAGCTTTTCATTGGCATGACTGGGTAAAACATGCAGAGTCTTCTCTCTACCAAACACTCTAAGGAAGGTGCCACCTGGTGAGGCATACCAATATGTGAAGTTTGTTATCACCTCCATTTCTCCTCGTGACATGCAAGGTGGATATTCTTCAAAGAAGAGCTTGATAAGAGGGATGATGAATTGGTCAGTTAGTTGTTCCATTACCCCTCAATGACTATAATCTGAAAGCAGCTTGCAATAAATATGCACGGAAGTTTCCCGTAGTGTCCATGTCCAGTTCACGCCATGAAACTGATGTTGTGCTTAGATTGCATCCAGTAAATATGCAAACATATAAAACCTTGCTTTCTCACCATCTAGATGAATTCGGACCTATGCTACATGGGCCCTCAACTATTGATCCAACAAATCTGACCAATGGAATGGATTCCCCTCATTCACAACTTGGTTCAATAAGATTGCCCACCCTTTAGGAAAGGTCTTCGTGCTCTATTGACCATGGATCCTGCAAGCTAAGATAACCAACAACTGGTAGGCCTTCCTAAGGGACTTTGTCTTATATAAATGGGTGTGTGTTTGTAGAAAATTCAATGGCTCTTTCACCCATCCTTTGACAATATATCTTGTATTCACATAGATGTTGGCGGCATAGAAAAATGATTCCATGAGCTTCACTAACTCGGGCAAGTGATACATGTGTTGATAATATTATTCCCGAAAAGTAGCAAGATTTTGTCCATAGCCACTACTTAATGTCATGTTCTTCTCATCAATGTGTGAGATAATCCAGCTAATGACATATGCACATGGGAAGGTTGGATATCAGCATGCAACCTTATGTAGTCTTGATTGTCCGATACTGAGATAAATTTGTCAGTCCTCTAGATCTACCTAAAGGCTCTTTGTTGAATAGCTTCATTTACTTGTTGCCATGTTAGTGTTAATCCCTTTTCTAAAAATAGTTGAGTGTCTGCACACACTGGCAAGTCTACTGATGTTTTCTAAACTGCTTCCCTGGTACTGCTTTCAATGGTCTCTTTTGAAGCAGGCTTATTTGGTGCCATGGTAACAATGACTGTTGGAGAGAAGTGCTTCACAAGTGTGGTACTTGTGGGATAGAAAGGACACTCATGGCAAGCAAACATTAGATTCAACAAATCTACCTTCAAAGCATGATCAAACAGCAAATCGGACAACTATAGAGAAGGATTGCACAATTTTTATCAACAAAGGAGACTAGTTGACTATGGAAATTGCACACTGCGTAGTCCCAGCTACCAACAATGAAGCATGAGGCTTAATACTGCGCAGTCCCAGCCTAGGCAGAGACATCACATTGCACAGTCTCAGTGGCCAAGGTGACTGGTGGACCCTTGGAACTGTGCAGTGCACAGTTGGGCTAGCCTATACTATGCACTGCACAGTTCCAGAGTCCAAGCTTGGAGCTTGAGCCTTAGGATTGTGCAGTGCCCCGCTGGACAAGGCAAGATCTGGCCAAGGAAAGTGCAAATATTCTCGGTGGAAGTGTGAAAAATGAGCATAATGTAACAGCCCAAAATAAACATGTAATTAATCAGCTAATTAACATCAAGTTCAAACTATGAGTAGTACTTACCTGTGGTTGAAGTCTGCTTATTGTTGGCATTATGATACATATGTTGTACTTGATGGAAACCCACTCATCTCAGATGATAAATTACAGTGCCGCAAATTTCACGGAATTTTATGCAGAGAAAGGTTTATTTCATGTGGAGAAAAGTTCACAGAATTTTATGCAGAGAAAAGTTTATAAAAGTTTATTTCATGTGGAGAAACGTTCACGGAATTTTATGCAGAGAAAGGTTTGTTTCATGTGGAGAAAAGTTCACGGAATTTTATGCAGAGAAAAGTTTATTTCATGTAGAGAAAAGTTCACGGAATTTTA
>APFE031476983.1:165555-236950 GCA_000404065.3 Pinus taeda
TGTCTTCTGCTCTGTTTTACTGTTTCTGGTTATTGGTTATTTGATACACAGATTAACAATCAACATCTGAAAGATAAAATAAATTATAAGTTTACATAGTATACGCGGGTTTTCTTCTACATAGTTGCAGGTTTAATTAACTGAAGTAGTGTATATCATTTGGATTTGAAAAAGGAATATTTGACTTGATAATACTAATTCACCCCCCCCTCTCAGTATTATTTCCAACACTTACCGCAACAAGGTTTTAGGGACAACTCTCCACCCAACCGTAGGCTCAATTGCGCAAGGACTTGCTACAACTGGCCACCCCCGAGCCCTCAATCAACGTACTACTGCCAGTGAATCCTCTGCCTTAGAACACTATTCTCCCAAGAGAATGAATGATAAAATCTTGGAATGATGGAATGTCTCCCATCTTCCTCACCATCTAATAAATAGAGAAAACATTGGAAGGGGAACCACATGCACACACTCCATGTGTCTACATGCAACTTTATTGCTTTCTTGTTTTATTTCTTTTTGATAGCTTTACTGATTTTTTTTACTGTTTTCTTGTTTTATTTCTATTTATTTTTATTTTGAGATTTAGTATGGTTATTTATTATTTATTATCATTTTTATTATTATATTATTTTATTATTTTTATTTATTATTATATTTATTAATTAGGGATTTATTATTTATTTTATATTATTTATTATTTATTTTTTTTATTTATTATTTATTATTAAGGGAGGGACATTACACATAATTGAGTGATGATGTGAGATTGAGCAAAAAACTAAGTGTGAATAAATCAATGTAGATCAAGTGCAAAAACTAATCAAACAAAAGGAAAATCATGTATGTGAGGAGAGTCGCCGCAACGGCAACCATAGGTGCAAAAATAGGAAAACCAATGCGACACTTGTGAAATGAAAACAAAACTTAGAACAACAATTCTACAAGTTAAAATAAGTCAAAATTCCAATGACTATGAAGAGAAATAAGTAAAACAACACTCACATAAGAGAAACGACAAAAAGCGACAAAAAAAACAGCAAAAGACACCAAAAGTGAAACTCACCCAGAAAAGCGACAACGACCGCACCGTAGGTTCCTTGATCTCCGCGAGAATGCTAGATCTCCAATATAGAATGTGTAAATAAGCTCTAGAGGCATTGGTTAAATATATTTGAGTGAATTAGGGTTTAGTACATGTATGCCTAAAATTAAGGAAAAAACGACAGTTGGTGAAAGTTTCTAAAAATAGCGAAAAGCCTCCTTCTAGATACTAATAATAGATTCCTGTTTTTTAGGGATTCTTTTTTCTTTTTCGCTTTTTCGGGAAAACTTTCCATGCACACTACTGAGAAAGACTGCATAATTCTAGGGAACTGGGCAACATTCCGGCTCAGTGCACTATGCAGTTTCTCAGCTCAGTGAGGGATTGTGTAGTTTCTGGGCTTGGTTTTGGGTTGCCTTCCATGACTGCGGAGTTTTTGAGCTCAAAGCTTACTGTCAGTTTGAACTGTGTAGTTCACATCATTAAGGTTTCTTTCCCTCAAGGATTGTGCAGTTTCTGGAGGCAAGCCCTGAACTGTTGTGTGACCAAGTCGGGAA
This sequence comes from Pinus taeda, assembly GCA_000404065.3. Taxonomy (NCBI): domain Eukaryota; kingdom Viridiplantae; phylum Streptophyta; class Pinopsida; order Pinales; family Pinaceae; genus Pinus; species Pinus taeda. The sequence continues at coordinate 167,161 of APFE031476983.1, forward strand.
ATCGATTTGTGAGTTAGAAAGATCAGCTAAGTGTGGAAACAAGCAAACACAAGCACAAATGAAAAAGATAAGTCTCAGTCATAACATGAATACCTGAGTTAGTGCAAGATAGGCTCCTCTGGATAGGAAGGAATGCTCCAAAATCAAAGCATAGGCAAAATTTTAGAGGGTGGTTGTAGCCACTACAACAAGGAGTTAACCCCTTATTCCTTTGGAAAACCGTGGTGATTGGTTGCTTGCAGGGAGCTCCAAATGAGATTTAATCAGTGAGATCAATTTTTCTTATATAGACCTAAGAAGTTTCATGTGTTCTATAGAGATTAATAAGGTATTTTAATCAATATGGGACTAGAATTGACAACAATAGCCTTAGTGATGAGGTGAAGGTCCATATGAGAGGTGTTTTCGTGGTGGAGAAGGATCTCTTCCTAGCAAACTTTAGTGCCCTGCCAAATCTCTTCTAGCTCTCAAGAATGGGATACGTGTCCCCTCTATGAATTTGATCTGCCAAAAAGGAACTTCATGGTAGAATCCTATATTTCAAACCATAGAGAAATTTGGGGACAGGGCCCCTTAACATGACGTTCTTTCGAATTTGGAGGATGAAATTTCCCTTTGGTTCAACAAAGAAACATAAGTTTGGGGTTTGGAAGGCCTCGATCATAACCTTGGTCACTTGGCCGACACAATATCCATGAATAAATGATAGCCAAAAGGGGGAACATTGGAGTGTTGGCATATTAGGCCTCTGGAAGGATGTCCAAGATGCATTACAAAGAAGCCAAGGTATGGCGTGGTCCCGATGCCATGGAAAATGGACAATGAACATTTACCTATCACTTGACATTATCAAAGGGTCAACCCTGAAGATTTTTGGAGGTCAATCAATATTAGAAGTTGAATGCATCAAGGTCCCAGTTGTGACAACCCTTTTTGTTAATCCCTCTTATAAATATTTATGAACTCAAAGTCTTGTTATTAATTGTGGAAATGTAAACACAAGGAACTAGTTGAGAGAGGGGACACAAATTCAAAGTTTTGAGGAGGAGATTGGTTGGGAATTGGGGGATGGAAGGTTATGAATTAATTGGAACCAAATCCCTAACTTGGCTATTGAATATTTATGAATGAGACTTAATGCATGGCTTGATAGAAAGAAGGAATAGGATAGGGCTGCTAAATGGAGGACAAACCCATAACTCCCTACCATGTCTCATGTACTATGTAGGATTAAATGTAGTAGGGAATAGCTATATGAGATGGGAGAAGAGAAAGGGGGTATTCAAATAAAAAGAGAGGAAGGGAGATCTAGAGAAGAGGAGCTCGGTGTTGTGGGGGTAGCAACATGTTGGGGAGGGCATGGATGAACTGGAGTTCACAAACGCGGTTTGGTTGTGGGTGCACACGGTGCAGCATGGATTAGGAAAAACATGTGGAGTTGTAAAGTGCTTTGGATTTTTGGTAAAGGGTGGGGACTCTATATTCTTTGGATCCCTCGTTTGCTGAGGGTATTCTCTATGTTTCCTTGGTTAATTGTGGGCTTCGAAGTTGGCTAGAAGATGCTCTAGATTCCCAGTAGATGGTAGATCCACTGGAGGAAGTAATATTGAGTTCAAGTGGGTGGAGACAGGGTGGAATTTCGATTCCCTATAGCAATTGACTAGCTTTGGTTTTATTCTCTTCGGCACTTCTCCCCAAACTCTAAATATAGCTCTGGGTTGGTTAACTGCAAGAAATAATTGCAATGCAGTTAGCCTAAGTTTGGGTGGAGAGTTGAAGTCTGACTCTCAGTTTTCAGTTGATTTCTTCATAAAATAATTTGTTTCCTTATGTCTCTATACATGTTGATGTTATGTGAATGATTAATGTTATTATATAGCTTGTTCTCTTCATGATATGTGTGTGTTTCTGGATGTCTTTATGAGATGTATGCTTGTTAACCTCATGGTATTGGGACATGAGGATCTCAGCATGATTGCTATACTCATGGTGAATTCTATGTCTTGTTAATTAGTTTGAATGTTTCTATGGTGATTGAAATTCCATGGTATATTTTCTTTGTTTTAATTAAGAGTCTTCGTGTTAGGAGGATGTCATTTTAAAGTGTTGTGTAAGTATGTTATATGGATACAAATCTTATAGGGTTTGCAGGTTGGAAATTCTGTTACTCATGAAATAGTGAGGATAAGTCATGTTTGATACATTAGCAAGTAATTGTATCATTGTGGTTGACCCCACAAGGGTTTGATGCCATGATATTGGTTTTGTAAATTCTTGGATGGAATGTAGGATTAAGTTCTTATTAATTTTTGCATACATTTTTGTTCCATTACTTGAATGCATCATGATAACTTGAGGAACTAATTGTTGTGTTCAGGTGTGGTCAAGATAGAACTAGGATCTTGGAGAGCCCTGTTAGAATCCCTAGAAGGATTGTAGAAAACCTAGAAAATATTTCTGATGGTTAAGGTAGATAGCGTGTAGGGCTACTACGCAGTCAAGTCAGACCCAAATTTGGGTAAAATGTGTGCACACATTATAGTTATGTGTTGTATAACTATGGTGTGGTGAGTTAGTTTGGTGCACATATGTGGGCCAGGGGCCAAACTCGTCTAAGAGTCCAGGATTTCGAGAGTTCACAAGGCATGTGAAGTGCATAAAGTTAGTTCAGGGGCTAAATGTGGGCCAGAGGCTGAACTAATCCAGGATTATGGGAGTCTGGGAGTCTGAAGGTTCGGGGAGTGTGAAGTGCACATAGCTAGTTCATGGCTTGGATGTGGGCCAAGGGATGAACTAGTCAGGGAGTTTGGGAGTATGGAGGTTCAAGCACATGAAGTACACAGAGTTAGTTTAGGGCCTGGATGTAGGCCAGGAGCTAAAATCTTTTGGGAGTCTGGGAGTCTGGGAGTTTTGGGTTTGGAGTATGCAATAGTGTGAAGTTAGTTTGGGGCTCGAATGTGGGCTAGGGGCCAAACTAGTCTAGGGAGTTTGGTGTGCAGCCTTCGTAATTGTGTCTGAACTCTAAACCACTAAACAAATGCACATTAGGAAATTTCACTAATTTGGCGTGGCTATGGTATATGGATTCCACATGGGTGCTACATGGCAGGCCTTGTCTACGTGGCAAGGCTCTATTGGCAAAAATTGAAAAGGCCATAACTTGTGATCTATTTCTCGGATTCTAAGGAAATTTATAACATGAGAAAGCTCTTGATGAATTGAATGTGATGGGGAAGCCTAAGGTTAATTCCACTAAATTTGGGGAAAGGAAGTAATTTTTTAACCCCATTTCCATGGTAAAGCAATGGAGATCAGGTTAATGATAAGTAACACCTTGCATTGAGCTATATTAAGTTGAGGTGGTGGCAAGGAGCATTACAGAGTGGTATCAGAGTAGAAGGTTCAATACTTAGACCTCTTGAGATGAATATTGGAGGCTTCTAATGTTGCAATTTGGTGCATTAAGGTATGTCGCAAAGTGATTCCAGAGCACCATAGTTCAATATTAGACCAAGATGGGCCCATGAATAAGTAAAATGGGCCTAGAAGTCATAACTAAGGATCTTTGTTACAAAGTGTAATAGTTCAATGTGAATATTGTTATGTGTTGCTTGTGACATTTGACTTATGGATTGTGTGCCGACTACAAATATCACTGACATGGTGAGTTATTTTAACAGATTACTGACTTGATACCTAGTGTTTCAAATAGCCTTACAAGGTAAATGTGCTTATGGCAAGATTAGCAATGTGAAAATGAATATGTTATTGGCATTAAGGAGAGGCTAATAGTTATGTGTGTATGACAACATATAATAAGACACTAGGGAAGGTAATAACTAGGGATGAGTATCAGAATGGAGCAATATAACACTGGCATATCATAGCATGGGAATAAGTAAGATTTAGTTGAGAAGAGAGGAGAGGGAAGAGTCTAACCACTTGTAATGAAGGAAGAAGTGGTGTTTAATAACCACTTGTGATTGTTGTGAGAGAGGTTGGTTCAAGGTCATCCAAAACCATTTATGATGTGGTAAGAAGAAGCCACTTGAAGTTTTTATGTTTAAGGATAATCTAGAAAACTAATGCTGATGAATGATGTTTATGATGTAGGGGGAGTTGAATGTGTGTGTGTGTGTGTGTGTGTGTGTGTGTGCCTGTGCGTGTGTGTGTGTGTGTGTGTGTGTGTGTGTGTGTGTGCGTGTGTGTGTGTGTGTGTGTGTTGTTGAACCATGTACGGGAAAAGGTTCCATAGAGAACTGGAAAATATAATGGCTAATGAACCACGGTATTTTGGTGGATGGTAACTTTTTTATATTGAATTCAACAAATACATTATTTGTGTTTTTGTAGGTACAAGACGAAATTTGTTGATAAATGAATATGAAAAAAAGGACCATAGATGAGGTCAAAAGATTGAAGATGAAGACGGGACTAGTTCAGAGGATCTTTGAAGAGAGAGAATTCACAAGTACTGGTTAAGGGGGAGTATGGTGGAATAACTCATACTTGTGAATAATATTTAATATCTAAATTATGTGATGAGAAATGTAATTAAGTATACCAAGCAAATAAGTCTACGTATGGTTGAGAGATTGAGAGGAATGAGTGAAAATAGGGATGGATATTTAGTGAGAGAGTCATGGGAAGATATGAGGAGATCATTATGGTGGTGGTTTAAACAAGTTTCTATAAACTGGTGTATTTGTTATGGTTGTTGAGAAACTAATAGGCTAGCATATTAGGGTTGATTTATGTTACTTGATAATTGCTTATGAATATTTGTTGGCTTCTAATTTATTTTATTATGTTCTCTTCATCAAACAATTACCAAAACGTAAAACATGAATATCACAAGAGACAAAGAACACAAATATGTAGGCTCCAAGCTAGGGAAAAACCCCATAAGGGGGAAACCCAAAGCAACTTATCTTCTTATAGAATCATATCAAAGTGAGATATCCAAGATCCAAAAGCCAAGACTAAAACTTTCCACAAGACCCAAGTGAGCCTTCCTTCAAACCTTCCTCAACCAAGTCAAATCCAACAAAGTCAGCATTGGTAAACGCTCTTCAGTTCTGGCCAACTCTAAAATTTCAACCCTGTAGTAGTTCTGAAATGTTTAGCCCCTACAACAGTCCTGAAATTTCACATGTGTGGCAAAATTAGGGTAGAAAACACAAAAAATTATCTCCTTTGACTTTTTCTCTTCTTCTCTTGACTTTTTTTTGTTGGTTTTCGTTCTCTTTCTTAGCATAGAAATAGATGATAAGGATTGATGCTCAAATCAGGTCCAAATGTTCTCTATATATACACATCCAGGAGGTCAAATAAGTGCCTTTTGGGCCAACTTGGTCTTGTGGAGGACAAGATGACTCTTTTGACTCAAAAATAAAAATTTCTTTCTCTTATAAATAATCCAAATGGGACTTTGACACATGACAAATTTTCTTTTTGACTCAATAAACCCTACAAGCATGAAGAACATGCTTTGACTAGAACATAATAATAATAATAATTTATTTTTCTTCTTTTTGTTTTGACATGAAATGCATATTGATACAATTACAATGATAATTAGGAAGACTAAACCTAGTTATAGAATGAAGCAATTATGGCCTCAAAGGGAGCTAGAAGCAGATAAATACATAAGGAATCTTAAAATTTGGAGCAACAATGATTGTTTTGGCAACTCTAATAATAAGGAACAACATTAATATTGTTTGGGATATGGCATGGCTTCTAAGAATAATATATATTATAAGACAGAAGAAGAAGTGAAGTGATACAAGAAGTAATGAGACAGTTTGTTGATCACTTGATGAAATGATGGATTCTATATGGATTCAAAAGAAGTCCACCCACCTCAATCAAAAAGAGGGAGTTGTAATTGGTCTAGCAAGAAGTTGAAGTGTTCTAATATTTTTGTGTTGGTAGCTGATTGGTTGAATTCAAAAGTACATTGATTGAGTTGACAATACTTATGCTAATAGAGATACTATTGATGAATGTAATCTAATATAATGTCTTGGAAAAACATGAGAGCATAAATATATTTTAAATAAAGGCTTGTGCAATCAGTTGTAAAGAAGCTTGGCTCCATAAGATGGTTGACGAATTACTTGATGACATGTTGAAGATCCAGGAAGGTCAAAGCTCATTATCATGTGATGCAAATAAGAAGCCCAATAGTTATAAATAGATCCCCATGAAAGAACGTGTTGTCAATGCTTCGATGATTATTTTTAGACAAGCTTAAGCTTGTGGTTGTTTCTCCATGTTTGAGAGGGAGTGATGATGGACATGGTATTCTCCATATGTCATGCACTATCACTAGGACTAACAATTGTAAGCCTAGTGAACGCACTGGTAGGGAGAATGGAGGATTGGATAAGCATATGGGACTACTACTCCTTGAGGAATGGTATCTAAGATATGAATAGTCCCGAGGACCGATACTCTTTGAGGATAAGGTATCCAAGATAAGAGTAGTCTCGAGGACTAATATTCTTTGAGGATAGGGTATCCAATAGTTATGTGAGATCATACCTTGTGAACGTCTAGATGGGGTATGTGCCTAGAGAGAGGAGGTGGTGGTGTCCAAATTTATGCCTCCTAGCATTGTGATTTGATCTACTGGAGATATAAAGGTTGTTAGTCAAGGCCTTGCTATGTTTGACAATGTTGGTTATGATGATGAAGATGTTTATCAATCTGAACTCTTTGTTTAAAATGAAACAAGAAAATCCTAATTTAATTTTGTCCTTGAATTAAATTAGGACTAAAATTGTAATTCCACATCAAAAGACAACTTGTACAAATTAACTAAGTGAAATTGACTTAGTTGGCTCAGTTAATGCGAATTGAGGGTCTAACTTGAGTCATGTAGAGTGTCTCCTACTTTATAGGAGCCTTGGTTGAGTTTATTTTGAGTTGTAATTAATTAATTCAATTTAACTAAGTTAAAGTCAATTAAACTAGTTCCAATTGATGGAGGAACTAGTAGGAGGTCAGAAAGTGGGGTGCTTCTTCATGTGTTCAACTAGTTAATTGATGATTCACTCATAAATAACTCATGCATGTCAAATATGAGAGTTACCCAGTTGAGATTGGAGTTCAGGGGCAGTGTACTATTAGTTGTATAATCATCTGAATTGTATAGGTGGTGCATGAAGTCAAAGAAAGGCCTATGAGGATTGCGCAATCATATTGAGGAATTTCCCTAATTAATATGGGGCTAATTCCCAAGGAAATGACGCAAGGAAATAGGGACTTGGGAAATCAAAAATTTGGTTAAGTATTAGCCTAGGCTTGTCTAGGAAGCAATGAGATAGATAGAGATAATGCATAAGTTACTCGAGCTTGAGCAAAGAATTGTAATCTTCTCATATTTTCTGACTAATGCAATATACATATAGCAGGGGTTTTTAGTTGTGGATTTCCCCAGGAAATAATTATGTAATGTGTTGATTGAATTATTTCTCTTGTATGCTTCGTGATTTTGAGATTGATTAATTGTTTCCGTTGATAAGTAGAGTAGATTCAAGTCTTTTGTTTTAGAGAATTACATAAGCATTTTGAATCTCCGAGGAATTTCTACATGGTATCAGAGTAGAAATCATTCTAGAAGAGGAGAATATGAGTTTCTCTTTTGCAGGTGAAATCGAATTTGCAGTGTCATTCTTCAGAGCCAATAGGATATCATTCTACAAATTGAGAGTAGAATATGCCCTTGAGGGGAGTTCGAACTATATTTCTTGGAAGGACGGGATGGAGGCAGTGTTGGAAGACAATGAGTTGAAGGAATTCATAGACAAGTATATTCCTAAGCCTCCAATGACTAATGCTCAAGATCTAGCAAAGTGGAGGAATGTGTTGCAAAGGTGAGAAGGGTCATACTAGAAGGAGTTCGAGATCATATTGTCTCAAACCTCCATGGGAAGGATATTCCATATGCAATCTGGAAGGCCTTGACAGAATTGTTTCAAAATAGGAGTGACCACAGGAAGTTGGAACTGAAGGACAAGCTTCGAAAAATCAAGATGGAGAAGGGTGACACAATACCACAGTAATTGAGCAAGTTCACCCAATGTCGATATGAGCTTGTGAGTGTTGGTATTACAGTTGCTAAAGATGATTTGGTCATCCCAACACTTCTAGGCCTTCCCAAGGGCTGGGACACCTACCAAGACTTGGTAAATGCGAGGGAGAAGCTACCAGAGTGGGAGTGTTTGTGGTCTAACTTGGTGCAATAAGAGATAAGGTGGAGCACCAGATATGGAACCTCATCCAAGCATGATGATGGGGAGAATTGTTCCTTAGGTGTAAAGGCAAAGAAAGGGAAAGGAAATAAATTCCAACCCAAAGGAGATTCTAGTCAGGGCGGCAAGTAGAAGAAGTCATTGAAGATTAAATGTTTTCACTGTCATGAGCTGAGACACTATGCGATGAAGTGTCCGCACAAGAAGGTTAGAAAGAAGCCCTCAAGAGGAGCAGCAGGTGAAGCTCTTTCTTCACAATTTGAGTTGGATTTCACCCTCATTTCTTGCATGTTGACATTAGTGATGAGTAGCGTGTGGTATCTTGATAGTGGAGTATCATTCCATATCACTGGCAACAAAGAATTTTTCAGTGTTTTTGAGGATAAGGACCTCCAGATGCACATCGAAATGGGAGATGATGGAAGATATAGCATGACCGACATTGATATTGCTACTTTTCAGAGGGATTCTAGTTCTCCTCTCACATTAAAAGATGTCATGTATGTTCTGGGTCTGAAGAAGAATTTGGTTTCAGTTGCTATGTTGGAGGACCATGGCTACGATGTGGTATTTAGCAAAGGAAGGGCTTTCCTTTATCACATAGCCTCAGGACAAGTAAAGCGAATCAGGGTTTGGGTGAAAAACCTCTACAAATTGGATGTAGAATATTGTGCTACTTTGATCAGAAAAGTAGAGAAGGTGCAGAGTCGAGACATTGGTGAATTGTGGCATAGAATATTGGGTGACTTTCACCATAGAGCTTTGAAGATCATGCAATAGATTTCTACAGGACTTCCCAAGGGTGCACTCGATCATAGAGATACATGAAAAGGGTGTACATTGGGCAAGTACACCAAAGCCACCTTTCATGATAAGGATAGTCGAGCGCAAGCGATCCTTGACAGAGTTCACTCAAATGTGTGTGGACCATTCTCGACATCCTCCATAGCCAAGCACAGGTATTATGTAATATTTGTAGACAATTTCTCACATGAGTGTTATATTTTCTTCATGCATAAGAAAGATCAAAAATTCTCTAAATTTTGTGAATTTAAAGCACTTGTTGAGAAATACATTAGAAAGAAAGTGAAGGCTCTCAAGAGCAATAATGGCGGAGAATATGTGTCGAATTAATTCAAGAACTTATGTGCATCAGAAGGCATTCGAAGGGAATTAATATCACCCCATAACCCACAACATAATGGGGTGGATAAAAGGAATAACAAAATTATTGTGGGAGTTGCAAGGGAAATGTTGCATGATCAGGGCCTACCGTTACACTTGTGGGATGAAGCATGCAACATAGTTGTATATGTGCAGAATAGGAGTCCTCATCGGATTCTCGGGATGAGTACACTAGAAGATTTTTCTAGGTAAGAAACTAGATGTGGCACACTTCAGGATCTTTGGTTCATCATTTTATCGTCATGTTACCAAGGACGCAAGGAAAAAGATAGAGCCAACAGCTGATTTGGGCATATTTGTGGGGTACACTGATACACCTCACAACTATCTGGTGTACCTTCCATCTCACAGGATGATAGTGGTTCGTAGAGATGTGAAGTTCGATGAAGAAAAGGCCATGAGATGTTCCCTTGAGAGGGAGCTCCAGTTGCATGCAGATGAGGAGATTTTAGCTCCAAAGCAAGAACCTCAAGATGATGTGGAGCAGCCACATATAGAGGAGCAGAGAGTGGAAGCACCCACTCATGCAGAGACTTCTAGAGATGGAAGGAATCGCACCAGAGAGGATGACAGGTTAATGCATGATGCTAGAGACAATGTGGGAGCACCCACATCACATTGTAGGAAGAGGAGGTCAACATATCGATACACTAGCTCTGATGAGTGAGAGAGTATAGATTTAGCCATCCTCATTCAAGGAAGCAGTGCAGCAACCAGTATGGGTTGACGCCATGGTAGAGGAGTATGACTCCATTATCATAAACAGTGTTTGGGAAGTAGTCCCAACACCATCAGACAAGTCAGTGGTGAGTTCCATATGGATTTACAAGGTAAAGAAAGAAGCAAATGGGAGTGTGGAGAAACACAAGGATAGATTTGTGGCCATAGGGTTCTCTTACGTGGATGGAACTGACTATGAGGATACCTTTGCTCCAGTAGCAAGGTACTCTTCAATCGGATCTATTATGGCACTTTTAGCGCAAATGTGATGGAAGATACATCATATGAATGTGAAGACAGCATTCCTCAATGAAGTGATTAAGGAAGAGGTGTACATTGAGCAACCGAAAGGATTTGAGACCTTCAACAGAGAGTTGCGTGTGTGCAAACTCAAGCGAGAATTGTATGGATTAAAACAAGCACCCCGTGCTTGGTACACCAGGATTGAAAGTTATTTCACCAGGTTGGGCTTAACCAAAAGTGAAGCAGATGCAAACCTTTACCATATTGTGGTTGAAGGTAAATTATTGATTATAGTATTATATGTTGATGATTTAACTCTAACATGTGATGACAAGCTAATAAAATCTTTTGAAGAGGATCTTACAAGAGAATTCGAGATGAAGGACATGGGGCTCATGCATTATTTCCTTAGTATGGAAGTATGGTAAGGAGATGAGGAACTGTTTGTCTCTCAGGGAAAGTATGCCAACGAGATACTGAAGAAGTTCCACATGGAGAGAAGCAAACCCATGGAGACTCCTCTAACATGGAATTGGAGGAGGGAAGATGCTACTTTAGGTGAAGTAGTGGAGGCCACTATTTACAGGAACCTTGTGGGTTCACTTATGTATTTGGTGAACACATGCCCGAACAAATGTTTTGCAGCTAACCAACTTAGTCAAGAAATGGTTAATCCAATCAAACTATATTGGAAGGAAGTTAAACATGTGTTGAGATACCTTAGAGGAACCACTCAGTTTTGTCTTTGGTACAGATGGATAGAGGGAGTGATGTTGCAAGGATTCATAGATGCAGATTAGGTAGGGAGTCCATCCGATAGGAAGAGCACGTCAGGGGGCATCTTCAATATTGGGTCAGCAATAGTTTCTTGGTACAGCAAGAAGCAGAGATCAATTGCACTCAGTTCGACAGAAGCAAAGCACATGGTTGTTATTCAAGAAGCTTGTGAGGCTATCTGGATGAGGAAGATCCTTGTTGGGTTATTTGATTAGCAAATGGATCCTACAATGATTTACTGTGAAAATCAGAGTTGTATCAAACTCTCTAAGAATCTAGTTTTTCATGATTGGTCCAAGCATATCGGCACCCAATATCACCATCTATGAGATTGTGTGTAGAGGATAATCATGTTGTTGGAGTACAGGAACAGGATGCATACATCTTGACTAAGGCATTGTCAAGAGGAAAATTCAAGTTTCATAAAGGCCGAATTGGGGTTTCAAATAATCCCTTTTTTGTTGAGAGGGAGTGTTGAAAATGAAACAAGTAAATCCTAATTTAATTTTGTCCTTGAATTAAATTAAAAATCAAATTGTAATTCCATATCATAACACAACTTGTACAAGTTAACTAAGTTAAATTGACTTAGTTGACTCATTTAATTCGAGTTAAGGGTCTAACTTGAGTCATGTAGAGTGTCTCCTACTTTATAGGAGCCCTGGTTGAGTTTATTTTGAGTTCTAATTAATTAATTCAGTTTATCTGAGTTAAAGTCAGTTAAGCTAGTTCCAACTAATGGAGGAACTAGTAGGAGGTCAGACAATGGGGTGTTGCTTCATGTGTTCAACCAATTAATTGATGATCCACTCATAAATAACTCATGCATGTTAGATCTGAGAGTTTCCTAGTTGAGATTGGATTTCAAGGACAGTGTACTATCAGTTGTATAATCATTTGAATTGTACAGGTGTTGCATGCAGTAAGAGGAAGGCCTATGAGGATTGCACAATTCATATTGAGGAATTTCCATAATTAACATGGGGCTAATTCCCAAGGAAATAGGGACTTGGGCAAGCCAAAATTTGGTTAAGTATTGTCCTAGGCTTGTCTAGGAAGCAGTGAGACAAATAGAGATAATGCAGAGGTTGCTCAGGCTTGAGCAAAGCACTGTAATCTTATCATATTTTCTAACTAATACAATATATAGATAACAAGGGTTTTTAGTTGTGGATTTTCCTAGGAAATCATTGTGTAATGTGTTGATTGAATTATTTCTCTTGTATGCATCATGATTTTAAGATTGATTAATAGTTTACGTTGATGAGTAGAGTAGATTCAAGTCTTTTATTTTAGGAAAATACATAAGCAGTTTGAATCTACAAGGATTTTCTACACTCTTCTTATGAGAATATTTCAATTTGAGAGTATCCTAGTATCTTGTTGAGTCATCATGAATACCTCCCTAGTTAAGAGGGAGTGTTAAGAAATGTAACTAGGTTTAGTCTTCATAATTATCGTTGTACTTGTATCAATATGTATTTCATGTAAAAACAAAAAGAAGAAAAATAAGTTTATTATTATTATTATTATTTTCTAGTCAAAGTATGTTCTTCATGTTTCTATGGATTATTGAGTCAAAAAGAAAATTTTGCATGTTTCTAAGTCCCATTTGGACTATTTATGAGAGAGAGAAAAAATTCATTTTGAGTCAAAAGAGTAATTTTTTCATCCACAAGACTAAGTTAGCCTAAAAATGAACCTATTCAACCTCCTAGATGTGTATAGAGAGAGAGAGAATTTCAACCTATTTTGAGCATCAATTCATCTCATCAATTTATGTTCCAATAAAGAGAGATAAGACTAACAAAAAAATCAAGAGAAGAAGAGTGAAATTCAAAGAAGAGAGAGTGCAGGTCAAAGGAGAGAAATTTTTGTGTTCTCTGCCCTAATTATGCCACACATGCAAAATTTTATGATTGTTGCAGGGGTTGAAAATTTCAGAACTACTATAGAGCTTAAATTTCATAGTTTGAACATATTTGAAGAGTGTTGACTTTGTTGGATTTGACTTGGTTAAGGAAGGTTTGAAGGAAGGCTTACTTGGGTCTTGTGGTAATTTTGGTCTTGGTTTTTGGGTCTTAGATATCTCACTTTGATTTGATTCTATAAGAAGAGAATTTGTTTGGGTTTCCCCACTTGTGGAGTTTTTCTTTGGCTTGGAGCCTACATCTTTGTGTTCTTTGTCTCTTATGATCTTTATGTTTTATGTTTTGGTAATTGTTTGTTGAAGAGAACATAATAAAAGAAATAAGAAGCCAACAAATATTCACAAGCAATTATCAAGTAAGAGAAATCAACCCTTATATGCTAGCCTATTGGTTTCTCAACATCCATAACAAGTACATCAATTTATAGAAATATGTTCAAACCACCACCTTAACTATCTCCTCAAATATTTCCATGAATCTCTCACTAATTATCCATCCCTATTTTCACTCATTCCTCTTAATATTTGAACCATACATAGACTTGTATTCTTTCTCTACTTCATTACATTTTTCATTTCATAATTTAAATTTTAAATATTATTCATAAGTATAATATATTCCATCATACTCCCATCTTCATCTTCAACCTTCTGACCTCTTCTATGGTCCTTTTTTTTCATATTAATTTATCAGCAAATTTCATCTTGTACCTACAAAAACATAAATAATGTATTTGTTGAATTTAATATAAAAAAATTTACCATCCACTAAATACATGGGTCGCCAGCCGTTGTATCCACCAGTTCTCTAGGAAACCTTTTCTCGTATATATATATACACACACACACACACACACACACACACACATTCCACTACATCATCAACATCATTCATCAACCTTGCTTTTCTAGATTACCCTTAACCATACAAACTTCAAGTGGCTTATTCTTGCCACATCACAAGTGGTTTCGAATGACCACAAACCAACCTCTCTCACAACAATCACAAGTGGTGGTTCAACACCACTTCTTCCTTCATGAAAAGTTGTTATTCATGACCAATATCTCTGCAATGGGTATAGACTTGTCTCATAAAGCATTACATTGACTTAGGTACATTCTATTTCAATTCAAACCTATCTAGCATTTCCTTTCCAAACAAACATTTGCTTTCCACATAAAAGAGAAGGGACTATTACACTTTTTAGGGATGTTGTTTTCATGGATTCATTATACACATTGTACTATTATTTACCTTGCCCCATGTCCTTTTTCTTCCTGTGTCTTCATCTTCCCTTTGCTTCTCTCACCTTATTTTTTGGATGCTCCTCTCCTTCTCCTTTACTATTTCACTATTATCATCTTTGCTTCTCTCTTACTACTTCATTCTTTTTCTTTCACTTGCCAAACTTTCTTCCTTGTCCTTAGTCTTTTGTTGATGAATTCTTCTTCATAAATTTTCCTTCTTTTACTCAAGTCTAGGAATCCATCATCTTCTTTTAGCATCTTCTTTTTGCATCTTGCACTTTTCTCTCTCGTATTCTTCTGTCATCTACTTTTATCATCTTCATGCATAATTCTTTATTGTACCTACATAAATAGTTTCTTGTAGGATGGGCACCTTTGTCCAAGAAGACACCTACAATCTTTTCTATGTAGTTATATGCTTGTGAAATATGTTTCTTACTGGAGTTTATCAAGACCCAACAAGACACCTATGACTCTTGCTTGGAAAACTTAATTGACATACCACTGTCATGATTTGACGTGACTTGAACTTGACTTTGATATTGATTTCACTAAAATTTTACTTTATCTTTGTTTTTCTCAACAACTCTTACATAATGACATGACTCAAAACTTTGAGTATCAAGTAACACCAATTATGGACCATTAGTGTTTCACTATAAATATTTTTACGCTTTCAACTTGTATTTAACTCATCACATCAAAATAATATTGACTTTGACAAATATACCTCTTAAATTCATCATTATGTGACTAAGATCTTGACTCATACCTAGACTCGACTTTCAATTAAACTTTATTTCTTTTAGCCCTTAAATCATTAATTTTCTTTCATGAGAAAAATTTTAACTTGACTATAACTATAAACTTAGGAGTATCGAGTACACAACACTCAAATTCTTCTACAAACTTTCCTTATGCCAAGAATAAAATTACAATTAATCAAATTTTAACAACCCTTTTTCAAAAACTTGAAACTTTCCTTCATGTAAAGAACTGATTGGCTAATATAAAGTAGTAAAATTACAATTAATCAACTTTTAACAACCCTTTTTTAAAAATTTGAAACTTATGCTCATGTGAGGAATTGATTGGCTGATGTAAGTAATAAAATTACAATTAATCAATTTTTAACAATCATTTTTCAAAAACTTGAAACTTCCCTTCATGTAAAAAATTAATTGATTGATATACTGGTAATAAAATTACAATTAATCAACTTTTAACAACCCTTTTTCAAAAACTTGAAACATCCCTTCATGCAAAGAATTAATTGGTTGGTATAAAGGGATAAATTTACAATTAATCAACTTTTAACAACTCTTTTTCAAAAACTTGAAACATCCCTTCATGTAAAGAATTGGTTATCTAATATATAAAGTGTGCACATTCACCACAAATAGAACTTTGAGCATTGCTCTCTCTAGTTTTCCTTAAACCACTTGCGAGAGCCCGCAAGGATTCTCATAGTGAGGGCCTCACGGTAAATCATAAACCTCTATGACAAAAGAAGACAATAGCAATGTGTGGATCTCTACCTATCAAATGAAAAAATGTGTTCCAGTTGTTTTCCAGCTTGAGCCATTGAGAATCACGTAAGCCACCTCGATAGAGAAAACTTGCCCTTTGTGCCCCAAACCTAATTTTTATGTAGTTTGAGTCACAAACCTCACTCTAATTGCGGATTTCAACTCCAATATGAACTTGTTCCTAGCAAATTCTGACTTGTTGCACAGATAGCACCACAAACTTTTTGGATTTCTAATTTTATACACAACATTGGCAACTTTGTTCCTCACACAAAAGGCCTACATTTGGCTATCACTTCACCTTGAGTTTCTTCATCGCTTGTATCTTGAGACATTTGAAAAAATGGTATATTTTATGTTTTCTCTATGGAGTTGGACCTTTTTATACTGCAAAGGCTTTACTAGTAGCCTTGATTATCGTCACATCTATAATCCCTGATATAATTCACAATGGCCTATAAGGACTCCATTACAGGACAAACCAAGAACATTATTCTAAATAAAAATAAAAATAAAAAATCCAATACTATGATTTTTCCCGAATCCAAAATGAAAATTTTGTAGTCTTCACTAGCCTAAACTCAAAATTTTGACCTTAAAATAACAAAATAAATCCCTAAAATTCCATCAAAGAGACCTTTGAATGGGATCATGCAGGTACAGTTCAACTATGAGCCCTGTAAATGATTTTTTACTGAATTTGAAATAAAAAGACTCGAAGAGCTTAACATAAAAGTTATTATATTTTAAAAGGAACCATGATTTCTCTTATCTTCATCATTTGTTCCAAAAGCAAAGATTACTATTTTCAAAGCATTGTTGAATTACTCTTTTCACTGGTCTTGCACCATAATTCAATTAACAAAAATTCAAAAACATGGTCCACTTTCACATTTGAATCTACTCCATGCTACAAGCATGTTCTATGCATCCTCACCCAATCGCTTTGTCCACACACAGATAGATGCAGCAAAAATTTTCACACAAGTTTGTTCACATAGGTTTCGACATGTAATAGCTCTATAGTAGTTTTTTTTCAACTCAGTCCACACATACTTCTTTCATGTTTCTCCACACTTTTCCTTGACTCAATGCACATATGCTCTCTTTTTCAATGGTTGTTCCATGTTGTCATTGGATTGAACTCACCACTAGCCATGGTCCACACTCAACACAGAGTTTCATGATGTCTCTCCACTCAAGCTCTAACATATTCGTAAAAGTATCCATATATTATATAAACATTGCATGGTTTTATAAATGTGTTCCACTAGCTCAAATGAGTATGCATCCAACCATGTTGTAGCACTAGCATTTCCAACCATGTTGTATTGTTATCCTGTCAATAGGAAACCTTCTTATATCAATATTTTATGTGAATATCACACAAATTTAACCCTCGTGTTTCTCATATAGAATCTAAAAACTTGGTTTTGATACCATTGTTGGCTTTAACAGCCATTCATGAAACAACAAACACAAGGAATAATATTCAAGAAACCAAGAAACATCCAAAGGGGAAAATATATATTATAAAAACATATTCCCATGTATTTTTCTATTGTACAAATTGGTCACTTTATATAATGATGGTGACCATAACAAATACATCAATTTAGAGATATTTGTTCAAACCACCACCATAACTATCTCCTCAAATATTTCCATGAATCTCTCACTAAATCTCCATCCCTATTTTCACTCATTCCTCTCAATCTCCCAATCATATCTAGAATTCTATTCTTGGTCTACTTCATTACATTTCTCATCACATAATTTAGATATTAATTATTATTCACAAGTAGGAGTTATTCCATCACACTCCCCCTTAACGAGTACTTGTGAATTCTCTATCTTCGACAATCCTATGAACTGGTCCCAACTTCCTCTTCAATATTTTAACCTATTCTATAGTCCTTTTTTTCATCTTCATTAATCTACAAATTTCATCTTGTACCTACAAATCATAAATAATGTGTTTGTTGGATTCCCTATAAAAAATTTACCATCCACCGGAATACAAGGGTTGTTAATTGTTGTATTTGCTAGTTTTCTAGGAAACCTTTTCTCGTACATGGATCAACAACATATCTCTATATTTGTACATTCAAATCTCCTTACATCATCAAAATCATTCATCAACCTAGGTTTTATGTATTACTCTTAACGATACAAACTTCAAGTGGTTTCAGATGACCACAAACCAACCTCTCTCACAACAATCATAAGTGATTATTCAACACCACTTCGTCCTTCATAACAAGTGGTTACTCAGCATCATTGTCTCCTCAATGTGCATATACTTGCCTCATTAAGCATTACATTGACTCGGGTACATTCTATTTTAATTCAGACCTATCTAGCCTTTCATTTCCATATAAACATTTGTTTTCTACATAAAAAAAGAATAAAATAAATAAAAATAAAAAATAAAAAATAGGGACTATTACAATTTTTAAGGGATGTTGTTTTCGTGGATTCACTATAGACATTCTGAACACATTGTACTATTATTTAGGTTTCTTCATGTCCTTTTGATTTGTGTATCTTCACCTTCCCTTCTTTTGCTTCTCTCGAATACTTTTCTAGATGCTTCTCTTCTTCTCCATTACTCTTTTGTTTCTATCATATTTACTTCTCTCATACTACTTCATTCTTTTTCTTTCACTTTCCAAAAATTTTAATTATCCTTGATCTTTTTTCAATGAATTCTTCTTTATACAGTTTCCTTCTTTTACTCAAGTCTAGGAGTCCATCAACTTCTTTCATCATCTTCTTTCTGCATCTTGCACTTTTCTCTCTTATATGTTTTTGTCATTTTCTTTTATCATCTTTTGATATGAATTGGATCATTATATTTTTTTTCATCCATCGCGATGCATTTGGAGTGGGAAAAGTGGAGGAATCAGATCACGGGACCGTTTTTATTGACGGGACCTAGTTTGGCAAAACGGGGTCTGAAACCTTCCGGGAGTGTTTTGATGCATCAAGCGACGTTTTTTGGGATTAAAACTTTTTTGAATTAGTGCCACATCTTTTCATGCTATTCTACACATAGAAAAATTTCCAACGGCACAAGAATCACATCAATCTGAGTCTGTATGCAAACGTTATGCCACTCAGAAGTTGACCTTCTTGTTTTCACACCTATAGTCTGAGAGGATGTCACTTCAGCCCCCATTATTCATGGAAAAGGGGCTAGCCACGTGTTTGTGATGTAAAAAACTCTAGAAGAGTCTATTTTGTAACTCTAGTTAAGAGTTGATGTAGTCAAACTTAACCACTAGTAAGCTATCGGGCTGTGTTATAACTGAGCCACTAGGAGGAAGAGGCATTCCATTCTTTTGAGAGCATTTTGTTCCATAATTGAGGAAAGATAGCCAAGAGAGATAGGAGGTAGAGAAAATAGAGAGGATATGTGCACTGTAGCAGCCCATGGGCCATAGACATTACTTCTTTGTATCTGCAGCCATATTTCCAGACAAAGAAAGAGAGTGAAGCAGCCTCACCTTCTAGCTGGGTTTTCTCCCGAAAGGGTTTTCGAGAGAGCATATCTTGTGTCTTATGTGTGTGTGAGCTTGTTTTATTCATTCTCTACTTTTTTTCATAATTTATATTTGCATGCATGCACTAATTACAGTAAAATCTACAGATCTAGAAATTAAATAAAATTGTAATAGTGTAGAATCTCATATTTTTTTAATATGGTATTATCATATTTGTTGTGACAAACTGTCCAGTCAAATATCCACGGTAGTTTACAGATCATCTTCATGCATAGTTTTTCATTGCACCTACATAAATAGTTTCTTGAAGGATGGGTGTCTGCATCCAATAAGACACCTGCAATCTTTTGTATGTAGTTATATGCTTACAACATATGTTTCTTGCTCGAGTTGATCAAAACCCAACAAGACACCTATGTCTCTGGCTTGGAAAACTTAATTGATACACCATTTTCATGATTTAACATAACCTAAACTTGACTTTGGCATTGATTTCACTAAACTATGACTTTATCTTTGATTTTCTTAATAACTCTTACACGATGAATTGACCAAAAACTTTGGGTATCGGGTAACACCGATCATGCACTCTTAGTGTTCCACTATAAATATTTGTATGCTTTCAACGTGTATTTAACTCATCACATCAAAATAATCTTGACTTTGACAAATGTACCTCTTAAATTCATCTATGTGACTAAGATATTGACTCATACCTGGGCTTGACTTTCAATTTAACTTTGTTTATTCTAGTCCTTGCATCATTAAATTTTATCTCATGAGTAAACTTTACTTTATCATCAAGCTTTCTTGTATCTAATGATGGGTGGCATGTCCACTTGACATATTGGACAAGGGAAACTTTATACACAGTTTTCTTCTGAAAGTTTTAGCAATATGAGCAACAGTGAAAGTCTACATTATCTTAAAACTTTGAACTTGACTATAACTTTAAACTTAGGAGTATATAGTACACAACACTCAAATCCTTTTACAAGCTTTCCTTATGCTAAGAATAATATTACAATTAATCAACTTTTAACAACCCTTTTTAAAAAACTTGAAACTTCCCTTCATGTAAAGAATTGATTGGGTGATATAAAATAATAAAATTACAATTAATCAACTTTTAACAACCCTTTTTCAAAAATTCCCTTCATATAAAGAATCGATTTGCAACCATTTTTCAAAAACTCAAAACTTCCCTTCATGTAAAAAATTGATTGACTAATAAAAAGTAATAAAATTACAAATAATCAACTTTTAACAATCCTTTTACAAAAACTTGAAACTTCCCTTCATTTAAAGAATTGATTGGATGATACAGAGTAATAAAATAACAATTAATCAACATTTATAAACCCTTTTTCAAAAACTTGAAACTTCCCTTCATTTAAAGAATTGATTGGTTGATATAAAGTAATAAATTACAATTAATCAACTTTTGACAACCCTTTTTCAAAAACTTGAAACTTCCTTTATGTAAAGAATTGATTAGTTGACATAAAGTAATAAAATTACAATTAATCAACTTTTAACAACTTTCTTTCAAAAACTTGAAACATCCCTTCATGTAAAGAATTGATTGGGTAATATAAAGTAATAAATTACAATCAATCAACTTTTAGAAATCCTTTTTCAAATACTTGAAACTTCGCTTCATGTAAAGAATTGATTGACTGATATAAAGTAACAAAATTACAGTTAATCAACTTTTAACAACCCTTTTTCAAAAGCTTGAAATTTCCCTTCATGTAAAGAAATGATTGGTTGATATAAAGTGTGCACATTCACTACAAATAGAACTTCGAGCATCACTCTCTCTAGTTTTCCTTGAAACTTCTCATGAGAGACCATAAAGAGTCTCGTAGTGATGGCTTCACTAGTAAATCAAGAACCCTTGTGGCAGAAGTAGACAATGGCAATATGTGGAGTTCTCCCGGCCGGATAAAAATTTGTTCCGGTTTTTTTTCGCCCACAACCATCAAGAATCGCTTAAGCCACCTCGATTAGCAAAAAATTGTCATTGTGTCCCAAAATTTAGCTTTATGTAGTACTTTGAGTCATAACCCTCACTTCAATGGTGGATTTCAACTCCAGTATGAACTTGTTCCTAGTAAATTTCAACTTGTTGCACAGATACCACCATAAATTTTATGGGTTTCTAATTTTGTACACAGCATCAAAATCTTTTCTCTCCACCCAAAAAAATTGCATTTGGCTATCACTCTGACTTTAGTTTCTTCATCACTTTGAGCTTGAGGCAATTTGCAGAAACAGTATAGTCTAGGCTTGCTCTGTGAAGTTATATCTTTTTATATTGCGAAGGCTTTACTAGCAGCCTTGATTATCTTCACATCCAGAATCGATATAATTTGCAGTGGTCCAAATAGGACTCCATTACAAGACCAACCAATGACTTTCTTCTCACAAAAAAAAATGAATAATGTGATCCTTCCTCACTTCCAAAACAAAAATCTCGTAGCCTTCACTAGCTGAAACTCAAATCTCTAACCTTCAAATAATAAAAAAATACCCTAAAATTACATCAAAGAGTCCTTTGAATGGGTTGATGTAGGGACGGTTCAACTATGAGTCCTGTAAATTACATTTTACTAAATTTGAAACAAAAAGACTCGAAGAGCTTAGTGGAAAAGTGATTATATGTTAAAAGGAACCATGATTTCTCTTGTCTTTGTCATTTGTTCCAAATGCAAATATTACTATTTTTGAGATACTGTTGAATTACTCTTTTCACTAGCCTACACCATAATTTAATTAATAAAAAATAAAAAATGTGGTCCACTTACAAGTTTGAATCTAATCCATGCTACGAGCGTGTTTTGTACATCCTCGCCCAATCACTTTGTCCACACAAATATAGACACAAAGAAATTTTCCACAAGTTCATTCAAACAAGTTTCCACATGCAATAGCTCTATAACTCATGCAATAGTTTTTTCAAACTCAGTCCACACATAGTTCTTCCATGTTGCTCCACACTTTTCCTTGATTCAATGAACAATTTCTCTCTTGTTCGACAGTTTTTCCTATTAGTGTCAGTCAATTTAGCCTGTCACCAATGATCAAATATGCTCTTAGAAGGTGTTGTTAGGGTGTCAAGACAAAATTTTGTCATTTCAGTCAGACTTCAAATAAAAATTTGGTCATCGGTTGTTGTGTCTAGGTCACTGCTTCTCCCTTCACTCACTCATGGTTCTCATCACTCATCATGGTCATTGTCTTCTTCAAGGTATCATATCTTCATTTAAATGTCTTGGCTCGTGAAATGGTCAAATTCTTGATTTTAGGTCATGGTCTAGGGTTTCACTCCATGTGTCATCATGATACCATAGGTCAAGAAAAAAACATGTCCATCATGTAATTCAGTAGGTAAAGGGAGTTAGCAGCTTAGGGAAAGCAAAATAAAGGTAAAGGTAATGTTTTATTTCAAATAAGACAATGTTGCAGTACACTACCTCATCTCATCATTTCTCATAGGGTCATTTTTTATTCAAAATATGTTTTTGACCAAATGGAGAAAAATTTTACAAAAGTGAAAGAGGTTTTTGTCAAAAATAGGCCAAGGAACAAAAAACTCCTTTAGTTTATGCACAGGTACTATTATTTTAGACAAATGCCCAAACTACACTTGCAACAACAGAGTTGTTACACTTCTGTAAATTTTGACTTCAAGACAGATTTTCAGGTATTTGGAGTAGGTTTTGGCAGTGCTTAAGGACTCTATTCTATAGCATACATCCTAATATTTCCAATGGTACCTTCAGATAGTGATTTGGATTAGTGGAAGGCATCTGAAAGTGCTCTGCAAGTTGGAGATGCGCTTCTGTCAGAGACACCCTGGGTTTTTGCATCGACCTTGCGAAAATCAAATTTTCTCCCTGATGGAGTGTCCAAATTACATTATTTATGAGTTCCTATTGTAGCATACCTCATGATATTTCTAACGAGCTATTAAGTTCAAAATTTGGAGCAGTTTAAGGCCTCAAAAAGTTGGTCGGAAGACGAAGTTGTGCTTCTGTGAACTACGTTGCGCTTGTGACAGAGTAGCCCAAAACTTGCCAAAACTCACCCAACCTTCAAATTTAAGCTTTAATTCCTATTGCTTACTCTTCTAATCTATTAAAAAAGTAAGTACCATCATCTTACTCACTCTTTTCCCTTGGCAAAGCAAGAGCAAATGGTGAGTTGTGTTTATCTAGGGTTTATGTGAAAATTCATGCTTCAAAGCTAGTGCAAATGATGGGTTTTGTTAATTATGACATTGAAAACTTTAAAATTTGTCATATAATACCTCTATACATATATAAATCATCTTATCATTCACTAATCAACTCATTTACCTTCAATTTACCTCACCTTTACACAAACCCTAACTCATACCTATCATTTTGGACAATTTCCTAGTAGGATTGTTTTTAAATTCTCCTACTCATCTCTCTCTCTCATTTCACTCCATTCAAAGTTCCTAAGTTTTCTACCACCCCTATCCATCTCCCAAAATTCCCCTATCATCATCTCCCTTTCCTAACTCCCTCATTTCATCATTTCCTTCCTTGAGCAAGAAAATAGTCACCTTAAAGCTAAACAGCTCATCATGGAGAAAGAGCAATCCAAGGTGTTGCGGCAACGAGACAAAGGTAAAGAAGTGTTGGAGCTTGGTGAACATGAGGAACTTGAAAAACAAGTTCGAAAAAGAAAGCCAAGGACCAAGGGACTCAAAAGGGCAATGAAGGAGGAGAAAGAACATAATCTGCCAGATGAAGACCTACACATGGAAGACATAATTGCCTTAGAGATCAATGAGGATAGAGATTATTGGCTAAGTAAGGTCAATGACCACTTAGAACAACTTCTTGACAAAGCCAACAGGGATAATCAACTATTGAGACACATGGCCCATCATTATCAAACCAGAAATATGATTTGCGACATCAAGCTCAAGCAGTTGAAAGACAAGCTAAAGGAAACACTAAAGAACAAAAATGAGAGAGATAACTTGGAGATGCTTTCTGTAGCATCCATGAGGGCTTGAAATACCTCATTTTTCACTTAATGACCAATGTAGAAAGTTTTTTGAGCATTTTTTGTTTTTTGAGAATTTTGGTGCCAAATTCAGAAATTGGGCTAGTGAGGCATTGTGATTTTTACTCAAACCTCCAAATGACAATCGACTTACATTTTTGGAAAGCTAATGACCGCCTCTAAAAACAAATTTCATCATATTTCTCATAAAGGGCTCAAATTTTGAGAAAAATGGGTCAAAAATCATCATTTTTCCACTTTTTTTGACAGGCAATGAACTTCTCGAGGCACCTTGGGAGAATGAGTTTTTGAAGGCATTCCCATGGGTAATTTTCAAAAATTCAAGGTGTTATGGAAACTAGATAGGCAAGGCTAGTTGACCATTCTCTCAGATCACAATTTGGACCTCAATAAGGCACCTAAAATTGGCCTCACAGTTGACACTGTGCTTCTGCAAATTTCTGAGTTTTTACTTAAAATTTTACTGTATAATTTCCTAGGTTTTCATTTTAACTTGGTCAAAGTCAAAATCATGATGTAAATTCAATAGTTCTAGGTTTATATGATGTAATCATGAATAAATAGACATGATAGGTTGTTTTTATGGTTAATTAGGCCTCATAAAGGAAGCAAAACTCCAATCAAAGTCGAAGAGAAGAGTTTATATTTGACCTTCTCACTCTCACCTCTTGGTTGAGAGAATCTTGGAAACAGTTCCACCACCTATGAATTCGACTCCTGAAGGTGGGTTATATGTTTGATTGAGTCGATATGTATCATTTCTCATTCAGTGAGAGAGGTGGGACTTTTGTGGATAGGCTTGGTACCTTATGTTCTCTTACAGCTAATAGAGGAGTAGTTGCAGCTATATTTCAGAAATTATTGTTAAGTGAGTCTATGGTGTTGTTTTCTTTTCCTATCAGTTTATAATAGATAAATCATCTCTCTTTACATGATTTATCTTCTTCCTATGAATTTCCTTGCACTTATATAGAAAAAAATCTTAAATTTAAGCTCTTTTTATGTGGAAAACATGCTTATGTTTCTTTTCTTCCAAGATTAATGAATTCATGCTTTTACATACTCATTATGTTCTTTTAAAATCTCAAGTCTATACTACATTGACAACACTTTAAGTTCGCCATAAAACACTAATTTCTAGCTCCTCTTTATACTTGTCACTGCATACTTGAAGCCTTGACCTAATTACCTGCTCGAATCCCGAATCCAGCAAACCAAAACTCTAAATTCACAAATACTCAAACAAGACTTGTATATCTAGCCTAAAACCTATTCCTTTCAGGTTATTCATTGACAAATCCTTAGAGAGATCCCTCTCTAGTTCAGTAGAGCTAGCTACTGAACTTAAAGTGGTTCGAAGTTACCTTTTTCGTTTTCCTCCTCAACCTAGGAAATTGTAGGGGATAACATTTTTGGCGTCGTCCCCGAGGAACGAAAGATCATATCGTCCATGGGAAAGAACAACAAAGATCAAATATGATTGTTGATGGTGAACAGTGATCAAGCACAAGAAATGTTGTGCATCTTTCACCTGGTGACTCCAGTGTCGAAGAATCCAAAGGTTCAAAATTTTCATGGTGACTCCATTGCTCAAATACCGGTAGTTTGAAGAACTTCTTGGTGAATTAATTGTTTTCAAGATGGATTCAATTGCTTGAAGGTATTCTCCTATGAATCGAGCTCATATAGGTGGTTTTCTGAATCGTATTCCTTGTATAGATTGGTAAACAAGGTTGCCAAAGTTTAAAGGTCGGGATGGAGAAGATGCTAGTTTGCAATTGGTCAAATTTCATTTTCATATTCACAGATTAAAGACTAAGTTTCCTAAAGATTGTCTGATGAAGATCTTCATGGCTACCTTGGAGGAAATAGCGAGGAAATGGTATGAGAGTCTATCATCTGCTAGTTTATATTCTCTAAAGGATTTTCATTCATTTTTCTTCCAACATTTCAAACCCACAACTTTTCCTTATCAATGATTAATAGATGTTGTGAGATATCTAAAAATCTCATTAAATTTCTTGAAAATTCATATGGGGATGAAGAATGTATGGAAGAAGATATATTAGAAGCCCTTTATGATTTTTCCTCCCAACAAGAATTAGCAGCTTCCTCCTTGGATTAAGCAGATTGGGATCAAAATAGAGAAAGTCCTATTCATGATCTTGAAAATCAAAATCACCAAGCTAATGTTGATTTCAATAAAACTAAGTGTTCTCCTCTGTCTGAAGATGAAATAGATCAACTTTTGAAAAACCATGTTACAACCCAAGTTAAGGCAGGCTTGCAGTGCTCATAGAGTCAAGAATGTGTACGATAAATTTCTTCCACTATTGAAAATGAAAATCTGGGTTTAAATGATGACAATCATGAGACTGATGAAACTATACAGGAAGTTGTTGTGAGTAAGCCAATTTGTGATGTAGATTTCCTGCAAGGAGATCAGCTAACATGGATTGTTTTCTTTCATGAAGAGGATAGGGCTGACATGTTTAATAATCTTGAAGAGTGTGTTCTATCCAAAGATGATTTAGACTATGAATTTGGAAGAATATGAGTCTAAGATAGATAGTATGCCAGAGATAGAATCAGAGTTTCTCAAGCTTGAATATTTTGTAGCCAACACTCAGGTAGCAGAAATTCATACTTCCTTATGCCTTCCTATGGATCAACAACCAAGTGTTCTTTCAAATCAAAATGAAAGGAGTACTTGTATTTTTGTTGTATTTCAAGACAAGGTAACATTTTAGATTTTTAAGGATCCTTACACTGATTTGTTGCAGCCATCTCGGAAGATGAATTTTCTTGTATTTATGGATCATGGGCACGTTTTCAGTGGACACTCAGAGTTGCCTAGCTTTTGTTTTTTCTTCTTGCTCAAGGAAATTACAAGAAAAATTAAAGTAGGTAGTCATTTGTTGGATTAGTTACACTAGACAGATCATTGCACATGATTATACATACATCCTCAGTAGGTGGGCAGTTATCATCAGGATTTTAAGCCCAAGGTGAAGGCCCTAAGATCCCGATGGTCTATTGCCATAAGTAAGTTCAGTAAGTATGTTTTTTTTATATAGTCAAGTGAGTCAGTTAGTCAATCAGTTTTCTATTTGAGTTTAGTCTTTTCATTTTGACTCCATGCCCAATGAACAAGGCTACTAGGTTTACGGTGTTCTTGACACCTCCAAGGATCTACCATCCCCAGCTGGAGCCAATGTTAGTGTCAGTCAGTTCATCCTGTCACCAGTGATCAAATATGCTCTTACAAGGTGTTGTTAGGGTGTCAAGTCAATTTTTTGTCATTTCAGTTAGTCTTCAAATAAAAATTTGGTCACCGGTTATTGTGTCTAGGTCACTACTTATCCCTTTACTTACTCATGGTTCTCATCAATCATCATGGTCATTGTCTTCTTCGAGGTATCATATCTTCATTGAAGTGTTTTGGGTCATGAAATGGTCAAATTCTTCATTTTAGGTCATTGTGTAGGGTTTCACTCCATGTTTCATCATGATACCATAGGTCAAAACAAAAATATGTCCATCATGTAATTTAGTGGGTAAAGGGAGTTAGAAGCTTAGGGAAAGCAAAATAAAATTAAAGGTAATGTTTTATTTCAAATAAGACAATGTTGTAGTACACTACCTCGTCTCATCATTTCTCATAGGGCCACTTTTGCTTCAAAATATGTTTCTGACCAAATGGAGAAGAAGTTTACAAAAGTGAAAGAGGTTTTGTTCATGATATGTCAAGGAACAAAAACATCCTTTAGTTTATGCACAGGTATTATTATTTGAGAGAAATGCCCAAACTACAGTTGCAATGGGAGATTTGTTACAGTTCTGGAAAGTTTACTTCAAGATAGATTTTCAGGTGTTTGGAACAGGTGTTGGCAGCGCTTAAGGACTCTATTTTGTAGCATACATCCTAATCTTTCCAATGGTACCTTCAGATAGTGATTTGGATTAGTGGAAGGCATCCAAAAGTTCTTTTCAAGTTGGCAATGCGCTTTTGTCAAAGACAACCTGGGTTTTTGGATTGACCTTGGGAAAATCAATTTTTCTCCCTGCTGGAGTGTCCAAATTACATTCTTGATGAGTCCATCTTGTAACGGACTTCAAGAGATTTCAAACGAGCTATCAAGTTTGCAATGTGGAGCAGTTTAAGGCCTCCAAACGCTGGTTGGAAGACGGTGTTGTGCTTCTGTGAACTACATTGTGCTTCTGGACATGGCATTGCGCTTCCATGAACTACGCTACGCTTGTGACAGAGTAGCCCAAAACTTGCCAAAACTCACCCTAACTTCAAATTTAAGCTTGCATTCCTATTCCTTACTCTTCTAATCTGATCAAAAAGTAATTACCATCATCTTACTCACTCTTTTCCCTTGGAAAAGCAAGTGCAAATGGTGAGTTGTGTTCATCTAGGGTTTATGTGAAAATTCATGCTTCAAAGCTAGTGCAAATGATGGCTTTTGTTAGTTATGACATTGAAAACTTTAAAATTTCTCAACTCATACCTCTATACATGTATAAATCACCCTATAATTCACTAATCAACTCATTTACCTTCAGTTTACTTCACCGTTATACAAACCCTAGCTCATACCTATCATTTTGGACAATTTCCTATTATGACTATTTTTAAATTCTCTTACTCATCTCTCTCTCTCATTTCACTCCATTCAAACTTCCTAAGTTTTCTACCACCCTTTTCCACCTCCAAAAATTCCCTATCATCATCTCCCTTCCCTAACTCCCTCATTTCATCATTTCCTTCCTTGAGCAAGAAAACAGTCAGCTTAAAGCTAAACAGCTCATCATGGAGAAAGAGCAATCCAAGATGTTGCAGCAAGGAGACAAAGGCAAAGCAATGTTGGAGCCTGGTGAACACAAGGGACCTGAAAAACAAGTTGGAAAAAGGAAGCCAAGGACCAAGGGACTCAAAAGGGCATTGAAGGAGGAGAAAGAACATAATCTGTTAGATGAAGACCTACACATGGAAGACAGAATTGCCTTGGAGATCAATGAGAACAGAGAGTATTGGCTAAGTAAGGTCAATGACCACTTAGAACAACTTCTTGACAAAGCCAACAGGGATAATCATCTATTGAGGCACATGGCCCATCATTATCATACCAGAAATATGATTTGCAACATTAAGCTCAAGCAATTGAAAGACATGCTAAAGGAAACCCTAAAGGAAAAAAATGAGAGAGATAACTTGGAGATTCTTGTTGAAGCATCCATGAGGGCTTGACACACCTTATTTTTCACTTCATGACCAATTTTGAACGTTTTCTAAGCATTTTTGGTTTTTTGAGAATTTCGCTGCCAAATTCAAAAATTGGGATAGTCACAGAAGCGCATTGCCTTGGTGCTGAGCTTTTTCCTCAAACCTCCAAATGACGAGTGGCTTACATTTTTGGAAATCTAACGACCTCCTATAAAAACCCATTTCATCATATTTCTCATAAAGGGCTCAAATTTTGAGAAAAAAGGAGAAAAAGGGGTCAAAAATCATCATTTTGCCACTCTTTTTTATGAGCGCTGCGCTTCTGGAGACACCTTGGGAGAATGAGTTTTTGAAGGCAGGGTCATTTTCAAAAATTCAAGGTGTTCTAGAAACTAGACAGACAAGGATAGTTGAACGTTCTCTCAGATCTCGATTTGGACTTCAGGAAGGCACCTAAAAATTGCCTCAAAGTTGACGCTGCGCCTCTGCAATTTTTTGAGTTTTTGTTTAAAATTTCACTGTATAATTTCCTAGGTTTTCAATTTGACTTGGTCAAAGTCAAACTCATGATGTAACTTCAGTAGTTCGAGGTTTATATGATGTAATCATGAATAAATAGACATGATAGGTTGTTTTTATGGTTAATTAGGCCTCATAAAGGAAGCAAAACTCAAATCAAAGTCTAAGAGAAGAGTTTGTATTTGACCTTCTCACTCTCACCTCTTGGTTGAGAGAATTTTGGAAATAGTTCCACCACCTAGGAATTCGACTCCTGAAGCTGGGGAAACTGTTTGATTGAGTCGATATGTATCATTTTCTCATTCAGAGAGAGAGGTGGGACTTTTGTCGAGAGGCTTGGTACCTTATGTTCTCTTACAGCTAATATAGGAGCAGTTGCAGCTATATTCCAGGAATTCTTGTTCAGTGAGTCTATGGCATTGTTTTCTTTTCCTATTAGTTTCTAATGGATAAATCATCTCTCTTTACATGCTTTATCTTCTTCCTATGAATTTCCTTGCAGTTATATAGACAAAAATCTTAAATTTAAGCTCTGTTTATGTGGAAATCATGCTTGTGTTTCTTTTCTTCCAAGACTAATGAATTCAAGCTTTTACATGCTCATTATGTTCTTTTAAACTCTCAAATGTATACTACATTGACAACACTTTAATTTTACCACAACACACTAATACTAGCTCCTCTTTATACTTGTCACTGCATACTTGAAGCCTTGACCTAATTACCTGCTTGAATCCCTAGTCCAACAAACCAAAACCCTAAATTCACAAATACTCAAACAAGACTTGTATATCTAGCGTAAAACTATTTATTTCTAGTTATTCATTGACAAATCCTTAGATATATCCCTCTATGGTTCAATAGGGCTAGCTATTTAACTTAAAGTGGTTTGAGGTTACCTTTTTTATTTCCTCCTCAACCTAGGAAATTGTAGGGATAAAAATTTTGGCGTCGTTACTAGGGAATGAAAGATCATATCTTCCCTGGGAAAGAACGACAAAGATCAAATCTGATTGTTGATGGTGAACAGTGATCAGACACAAGAAAGGTTGTGCATCTTTCACCTGGTGACTCCAGTGTCGAAGAATCCAAAGGTTCAGAATTTTCATGGCGACTCCATTGTTCAAAAACCAGTAGTTTGAAGAAATTCTTAGTGACTTAATTATTTTCAAGATGGCTTCAACTGCTCGAAGGTATGCTCCTATGAATCAAGCAAGCTCATATTCCTGGTTTTCCAAATCATATGCTTTGTATAGATTGGCAAACAAGGCTGCCAAAGTTTAAAGGTCAAGATGGAGAAGGTGCTAGTTTGCATTTGGTCAAATTTCATTTTCATATTCACAAATTAAAGACTAAGTTTCTTAAAGATTGTCTGATGAAGATCTTCATGGATACCTTGGAGGACATAGAGAGGAAATGGTATGAGATTCTACCATCTACTAGTTTATACTCTTTAAAGGATTTTCATTCAGTTTTCTTTCAACATTATCAAAGCTGCAGTTTTTCCTTATCAATGATGGACAGATGTTGTGAGATTTCTAAAAATTTCATTAAATTTCTTGAAAATTTGTATGGGGATGAAGAATGTATGGAAGAAGATATATTAGAAGCCCCTTATGATTTTTCCTCCAAATAAGAATTAGCAGCTTCCTCCTTAGATGAAGTAGACTGGGATCAAAATAGAGAAAGGCCTATTCCTAATCTTGAAAATGAAAATCACCAAGATAATGTTGATTTTCAATAAAAATAGGTGTTCGCCTTTGTCTGAAGATGAAATATATCAGCTTTTGAAAAACCATGTTACAACCCAAGTTAAGGCAGGTTTGTAGTGCTCACAGAGTCAAGAATGTGTAAGATAAATTTCTTGCATTATTGAAAATGAAAATCTGGGTTTAAATGATGACAGTCATGAGACTAATGAAACTATATAGGAAGTTGTTGTGAGTAACCTAATTTGTGATGTAGATTTCCTACAAGGATATCAACTAACAGGGATTGTTTTATTCATGAAGAGGATAGGGCTGACATGTTTAATAATATTTAAGAGTGTGTTATGTTCAAAGATAATTTAGACAATGAATTGGTAGAATATGAGTCTGAGATAGATAGTATGCCAGAGATAGAATCATAGTTGCTCATGCTTGAAGAATTTGAAGCCAACACTCAGGTAGCAGAAAATCATACCTCCCTATGCCTTCCTATGGATCAAAACCAAGTATTGTTTCATATCAAAATGAAAGGAGTACTTGTATTTGTGTTGGATTTCAAGACAAGGTAGCATTTCAGACTTTTAATAATCCTTACATTGATTTGTTTTAGCCATCTGGGAAGATGAATTTTCTTGTATTTATGGATCATGAGCACATTTTTAGTGGACACTCGAAGTTGCCTAGCTTTTGTTTTTCCGCTCGCTCAAGGAAAGTACAAGAAAAATTCAAGTAGGTAGCCATCTGTTGGATTGGTTACACTAGAGGGATCATTACACATGATTGTATATACATCCTCAGCAAGTGGGCGGTTATCATCGGGATTTGAAGCCCAATGTGAAGGTCCTAAGATCCCGATGGTCTGCTGCCATAAGTAAGTTCAGTTAGTATGTTTTTTTTATAGTCAATTCAGTCAGTTAGTCAATCAATTTTTTATTTGAGTTTAGTCTTTGCATTTTGACTCCATGCCCAATGAACAAGGATACTAGGTATACGATGTTCTTGACACCTCCAAGGAGCTGCCATCCCCAGCTGGATCCAATGTTAGTGTCAGTCAGTTCAGCCTATCACCAGTGATCAAATATGCTCTTACAAGGTGTTGTTAGGGTGTCAAGTCAATTTTTTGTCATTTTAGTCAGTCTTCAAATAAAAATTTGGTCACCGGTTGTTGTGTCTAGGTCACTACTTCTCCCTTCACTTACTCATTGTTCTCATCACTCA
Organism: Pinus taeda; assembly: GCA_000404065.3. Lineage (NCBI taxonomy): Eukaryota > Viridiplantae > Streptophyta > Pinopsida > Pinales > Pinaceae > Pinus > Pinus taeda. Next base: position 200,306 of record APFE031476983.1, read on the forward strand.
TCATGGTCATTGTCTTCTTCGAGGCATCATATCTTCATTTAAGTGCCTTGGGTCATGAAATGGTCAAATTCTTCATTTTAAATCATGGTCTAGGGTTTCACTCCATGTGTCATCATGATACCATAAGTCAAAATAAAAACATGTCCATCATGTAATTCAATGGGTAAATGGATTTAGCAGCTTATGGAAAGCAAAATAAAGGTAAAGGTAATGTTTTATTTCAAATAAGACAATGCTACAGTACACTACCTCGTATCATCATTTCTCATAGGGCCATTTTTGCTTGAAAATATGTGTCTGACCAAATGGAGAAGAAGTTTACAAAAGTGAAAGAGGTTTTTGTCAATGATAGGCCAAGGAACAAAAACCTCCTTTATTTTATGCACAGGTATTATTATTTGAGAGAAATTCCCAAACTACACTTGCAATGGGAGAGTTGTTACACTTCTGGACAATTTGACTTCAAGACAGATTTTCAGGTATTTGGAGCAGGTGTTGGGAGTGCTTAAGGACTCTATTGTGTCCTAATATTTCCAATGGTATCTTCAAATAGTGATTTGGATTAGTGAAAGGCATCCAAAACTGCTCTGCAAGTTGGCGCTGTGCTTTTGTCAAAGACGCCCTGGTATTTTGGAGTGACCTTGGGAAAATCAATTGTTCTCCTTGCTGGAGCATCAAATTACATTCTTGATGAGACCATATTGTAGAAGACTTCAAGATATTTCCAACGAGATATCAAGTTTGCAATTTGGAGCAGTGTAAGGCCTCCAAAATCGGGTTGGAATACGGCATTGTGCTTCTGTGAACTGCATTGTGCTTCTGGAGGTGGCACTCCACTTCCATGAACTATGTTGTGCTTGTGACAGAGTAGCCCAAAACTTGCCAAAACTCACCCAAACTTCAAATTGAAGCTTGCATTCCCATTCATTTCTCTTCTAAGCTTATCAAAAAGTAAGTACCATCATCTTACTCATTATTTTCCTTTGGCAAAGCAAGTGCAAATGGTGAGTTGTTTTCATCTAAGGTTTATGTGAAAATTCATGCTTTAAAGCTAGTGCAAATGATGGGTTTTGGTAGTTATGAAATTGAAAACTTTAAAATTTGTCATCTCATACCTATATACATATATAAATCACCATATCATTCACTAATCAACTCATTTACCTTCAATTTACCTCACCTTTACACAAACCCTAGCTCATACCTATCATTTTGGACAATTTCCTAGTAGGACTGTTTTTAAATTTTCCTACTCATCTCTCTCTCTAATTTCACTCCATTCAATCTTTCTAAGTTTTATACAGCCCCTATCCATCTCCCAAAATTCCCACATCATCATCTCCCTTCCCTAACTCCCTCATTTCATCATTTCCTTTCTTGAGCAAGAAAACAGTCACCTTAAGGCTAAATAGCTCATCATGGAGAAAGAGAAATCCAAGGTGTTGCGGCAAGGAGATAAAGGTAAAGCAGTGTTGGAGCCTAGTGAAAAAGAGGAACCTAAAAAACAAGTTGGAAAAAGGAAGCCAATGACTAGGGAACTCAAAAGGGCATTGAAGGAGGAGAAAGAACATAATCTGCTAGATGAAGACCTACACATGGAAGACAGAATTGCCTTGGAGATCAATGAGGATAGAGAGTATTGGCTAAGTAAGGTAAATGAACACTTATAACAACTTCTTGACAAAGCCAACAAGGATAATCAGCTATTGAGACACATGGCCCATCATTGTCAGACCAGAAATATGATTTGCAACATCAAGCTCAAGTAGTTGAAAGACAAGCTAAAGGAAACCCTAAAGGACAAAAATGAGAGAGATAACTTGAAGATGCTTGCTGAAGCATCCATGAGGGCTTGGCATACCTCATTTTTCTCTTCATGATCAATTTTGAAGGTTTTATGTGCATTTTTCGTTTTTTGAGAATTTTGGTTCCAAATTCAGAAATTGGGTTAGTCATAGAAGCGCAACGCCTTGGCACTGTGCTTTTTCCTCATATCTCCAAATGACAAGTGGCTTACATTTTTGGAAAGATAATGACCTCCTCTCAAAACCCATTTAATCAGATTTCTCATAAAGGGCTCAAATTTTGAGAAAAATGAGAAAAAAAGGGTCAAAAATCATTATTATGCCACTCTTTTTGACTGGCGCTACGCTTCGGGAGACACCTTGGGAGAATGGGTTTTTGATGGCCTTACCATTGGTAAATTTCAAAAATTCAAGGTTTTATGAAAACTAGATAGGCAAGGCTAGTTTACTATTTTCTCATATCGCAGTTTGGACTTCAGGAAGGTACCTAAAAATGGCCTCAAAGTTGGTGTTGCGCTTCTGCAAATTTCTAAGTTTTTATTTAAAATTTCACTGTGTAATTTCCTAGGTTTTTAGTTTGACTTGGTCAAAGTCAAACTCATGATGTAACTTCAGTAGTTCGAGGTTTAGATGATGTAATCATGAATAAATAGACATGATAGGTTGTTTTTATGGTTAATTAGGCTTCATAAAGGAAGAAAAACTCAAATCAAAGTCTAAGAGAAGACTTTGTATTTGACATTCTCACTCTCACCTATTGGTTGAGAGAATCTTGGAAACAGTTCTGCCACCTAGGAATTCGACTCCTAAAGGTGGGGAAGTTGTTTAATTGAGTCGATATGCATCATTTCTCATTCAAAGAAAGAGGTGGGACTTTTGTGGAGAGACTTGGTACCTTATGTTCTCTTACATCTAATACAGGAGTAGTTGCAGCTATATTTCAAGAATTCTTGTTCATTGAGTCTATGGTGTTTTTTTCTTTTCCTATCAGTTTCTAATGGATAAATAATCTCTCTTTACATGCTTTATCTTCTTCCTATGAATTTCCTTGTACTTATTTTAGACATAAATCTTAAATTTAAGCTTTGTTTATGTGGAAATCATGCTTGTGTTTCTTTTCTTCCAAGACTAATGAATTCGAGCTTTTACATGCTCATTATGTTCTTTTAAACTCTCAGACCTATACTACATTGACAACACTTTAAGTTCACCATAACTCACTGATATCTAGCTCCTCTTTATACTTGTCACTGCATAGTTGAAGCCTTGACCTAATTACCTGCTCGAATCCCTAGTCCAGCAAACCAAAACTCTAAATTCACAAATACTCAAACAAGACTTGTATATCTAGCCTAAAACCTATTTCTTTCCAGTTATTCAATGCCAAATCCTTAGAGAGAACCCTCTCTGGTTCAGTAGGGCTAGCTACAAAACTTAGAGTGGTTCGAGGTTACCTTTTTCGATTTCCTCCTTAGCCTCAAAAATTGTAGGGGATAACAGTTCCATGTTGTCATCAGATCGAATGGACCACTAGCCACGATCCAAACTCAACGCAGAGTTTCATAAAATATATTTTCTTAAGCTCTAATAGATTTGTAAAATTATCCATCGATTATATTAACATAGCAAGGTTTTATAAATGTGTTCCACTAGATCAAATGAGTACGCTGCCAACCATGCTACATGACTATCATCACCAACCATGTTGCAGTGCTATCCTATAAATAGGGAAACTACTTATATCAATATTTTATGTGAGCAACACACAATTTTAACCCTCATGTTTCTCACATAGAATCCAAAAACTTGGATTTGATACCATTTGTTGGCTTTAACAGCCATTTGTGAAGCAAGGGACACAAGGAATAATATTTAAGAAACCAAGAAAACCCCAAAGGGAGAAAATATATTATAAAATCATATTATCGTGTGTTTTTCTATTGTACAAATTGGTCACTTTATAGAATTATGGTGACCATAAAAAATACATCAATTTAGAGAAATTTGTTCAAACCACCACCATAACTATCTCCTTAAATCTTCCCATGAATCTCTCACTAAATCTCAATCCTTATTTTCACTCATTCCTCTCAATCTCCCAACCATACGTAGATTTGTATGCTTGGCCAACTTCATTACATATCTCATCACATAATTTAGATATTAAATATTATTCACTAGTAGGAGTTATTCCATCATATTACCCTTTAACAAGTACTTATGAATTATCTATCTTCGTCAATCCTCTGAACTAGTCCCATCTGTATCTTCATTCTTCTAACCTCTTCTATGGTCCTTTTCTTCATCTTCATTTATCAACAATTTTCATCTTCTACTTGCAAAAACATAAGTGGTGTGTTTGTTGAAGTCCATATAAAACAGTTACCATCCACCAAAATATAGGGGTTGCTCAGTGTTGTATCCACTAGTTCTTTAGGAAAAATTTTCGTACATGGTTCAACAAAATATCTCTATATCTATACATTAAACTCCCCATCATCAGCATCATTCATCCACCTGGGTTTTTTTTATTAACATTAACCATACAAACTTTAAGTCACTTTTGCTTGCCACATCATAAGTGGTTTCAGATGACCAGAAACCAACCTTTCTCACAACAATCACAAGTGGTTATTCAACATGACTTATTACTTCATGAAAAGTGGTTATTTAGCACCATTGTCTCCTCAATGTGAGTATACTTTCCTCATCAGAATTACATTGAATTGGGTACATTCTATTTCAATTTAGGCCTATCTAGCCTTTCTTCCCATACAAACATTTGTTTTCCATATAAAAAAAGTAGGGACTATTATAAAATCCAATGGATATTGTTTTCATGGATTCACTATAACATATTTAACACATGGTAATATTATTTACCTTGCTTCATGTCCTTCTATTTCCTGTGTCTTCATCTCTATTTCTTCTTTTCCTTCCCTTGACTTATTTTCTGGATGCTCCTCTTATGCCGCTTTACTCTTTCACTTCTATCATCTTTGCTTCTCTCTTACTAATTCATTCTTTTGCTTTCACTTGCCAAAATTTCTTCCTCATCCTTGGTTTTTAGTTGATGAATTCATCTTCATACATTTCCCTTCTTTTACTCAAGTCCAGGAGTCCAACTTCTTCTTTCTCCATCTTGCACTTTTCTCTCTCATCTTTTTCTGTCATCTGTTTTTATCATTTTCATGCATAATTCTTCATTGTACCTGCATAAATTGTTTCTTATAGGATGGGCACCTCAGTCCAACAAGACACCTGCAATCTTTTCTATGCATGTATATGCTTACAAAATATGTTTCTTGTTGGAGTTCATCAAGACCCAACAAGACACCTATGACTCTGGCTTGGAAAACTTAATTGTCACCCTTTTCATAATTTGACCTGACTTAAACTTGACTTTGACATTGATTTCACTAGAATTTTACTTTACCTTTGCTTTCATTAACAACTCTTACATAACGACTTGACCAAAAACTTTGGGTATCAGGCAACATCGATCATGAACCCTTAGTGTTTCACTGTAAATATTCTTATGCTTTCAACTTGTGTTTAACTCGTCACATTAAGATAACCTTGACTTTAACAAATATACCTCTTAACTTCATCGGTACGTGACAACGATCTTGACTCATACCTCGAATTGACTTTCAATTTAGCTTTGTTTATTTTGGTCCTTACATCATTAATTTTTCTTTCATGAGAAAACTTTAAACTTGACTATAACTTTAAACTTATGATTATTAAGTACACAACACTATAATTCTTTTACAAACTTTCCTTGTGCCAAGAATAAAATTACAATTAATCAACTTTTAACAGCCCTTTTTCAAAAAATTAAAACTTCCCTTCATGTAAATTATTAACTGATATAAAGTAATGAAATTACAATTAATCAATTTTTAACAACTCTTTCTTAAAAATTTAAAACTTCCCATCATGTAAAAAAATGATTAACTTGTATAAAGTAATAAAATTACAATTAATCAACTTTTAACAACCCTAAACTTGAAACTTCCCTTAATGTAAAAAATTGATTGGATAATATAAAGTAATAAAATTACAATTAATCAACTTTTAACAACCTTTTTCAAAAACTTGAAACTTCCCTTCATCTAAAGAATTGATTGGATAATATAAATTAATAAAATTAGAATTAATCAACTTTTAACAACCCTTTTCAAAAACTTGAAACTTCCCTTCTTGTAAAGGATTGGTTGGCTTATTAAAGTAATAAAATTACAATTAATTCACATCACAAAAAGAATTGACTCATTGATATGAAGTGTGCACATTCACTGCAAATGGAACTTTGAGCATCACTCTCTCCAGTTTTCTTGAAGGACTCCATAATAGGACAAACCAAGCACTCACTCCTCAAAAAAAAATCAATACTATGATCATTCCCCGAGATCAAAACTCAAATCTCGTAGCCTTCACTAACCAAAACTCAAATCTATGACCTTCAAATAACAAAAAAATGTCTTAAACATCGCAAGATTTTATAGATACATTCTATCAACTCAAATGAGTATGTGGTCAACCATGTTGCAACATTATCATCAATAACCATGCTACAACGTTATTGTTAGCTTTTCTCATAAAACAATAATAAATCCAAAAATAAATTAATTAACTAAATACTCCAAGTTACGAATTTGCGCCTAACTCTTGGGTTGTTCCTCTAAGATAGGAGTTAGTTTAGGTATCTCCTATATTGGTGTGTGTGTCTGGTGAGAAATTATCTCAACCAAAGGAGAAATTATCTCAACCAAAAGTGTCTAAGATAGCACGCACTATCTTGAAAACACTGTCTCTCATCTATTTATTTGTAACACTATATTCAATTATTTTAATAATAATAATGAGAGAGAATAGATTTGTAACACTATATTCAATTATTTTAATAATAATAATGAGAGAATACATGACCCTGAAGCGTTTTTCTGCTAATATTTTGTGTAAGGTTTTTATGTGTGGTTTATATACTTTTCTTACTTAATTTCTTTTTCATTATGTGCTATCAGAGTGATTTTGGTTCTTAGGGCCTATTAAGCAAAGCACAAGCAGTGTAGGGATATGTCGATCTTGTGTGAATCATATCAGTGCGAAGATCTTTGATTCTGTTGTGATGAGTGCCAATGGTGGAGGCTGTGATTGTGCATATGGCAAAACGATCTTTCACGTGAGAGCAACAGAGAAGCGTAGAACAACAGATCTGCGTGGAACGTATGTAGAACAAAAGATGAATCCGCTCCAGAGCCGACCTGATAGGATGTTGTAAGACTCAAATCTGCGGAAATCCATTGTAGTGAGAAATAAAGAAGTGAGATCATCAGTTGGATGGTAGTTGATGGTTTAGACTTCATGCTGCTGCATTCATATTCAGCATTGTGTGCCAGCCTTCATGCTGCCGCATTCGTATTCAACGTTGTGGGAGGTTGTATTGAACCCGTTGGTGATCCCGGGCTATGGGAATTGTGTGGGGAGGCACATAATTCAATAGAAATTATTGCAGATAGAAGGAGCGAAGGAGCATTGTCACTCCGAGAAAGAAGTTTGTTGAGGCCAAGAGAAAGTCATTGCGTGCATCTGAGAATTGGCTCGTGGGTGCGAAGGAGAATTAATTCTGATTGTTTATCTGCAAAATTTATTTTGCATGGAGCGAGACCTTCAGTAGATAAAATGCGCCCAGCAGAAGTAATGCTATTGCAGCGTGGAACTATGACGAACAAGTTTGAAGAAACTTGCGTGGAAGAATCTATGAAAAGCTTCTGACCAATCCGTGGTGATGTGATTGTACACTACATCATAAAAGTGATCGCCTTTGGAGCGATAACAGCAGTGCCTCCATATGCATGCGATAGCAAAAATCCAACGATACGATGTTATACTTTTTGTGATGTTTCAAAACTGAGAGAAAACTGATAGCATGGAACCTGTTTTCAGCATGGAACTAGTTGCGTCGAAGAATCCATCAAGCCCTGCTCTCCAGCGTTGAGCCTCCAAAATTGAGAGATGTTGAATTGACAGAATTTGTTAAGTCTCTATTTTTTTTTATGTCTGATATTTTTATAAATTCTTGTCTCTGCTATTTTAATGCGCTCGGCACCATTCTTGGCTGCATGTTTTCTGTTCCAGGCTTCGCCCTGATCCAGAGATTATCAAATATATTTAAATGATAAAAAAAGGAAGAATACAGTGAGTGCCATTCATAGTGTCATCAGGCGACGTTTTGGTAATGAGAGCATGGGAAACTTAGTGAATGCGCCCGACACACTGAAGATCTAGTGACAAAGATCTGAACAAAGGAGCAACCCATTCTTTCGCTTACAGAATGTAACCTGCCGGATTGTAATTTTCTCAATTTTCTTTATCTAAATTTTCCCCCGCCCCATCACTTCTTGTTTCTTTGAAATCCTATTCTTATTATGGTTGGAAGGTGTACAATGGCCAGCGGATACTAGAACTTGGTATTCTTCAAACTCACTGAACTTGATCGAAAAATGCTAAGGAAAGTACATAGCCGAGGATAGTGGTGTTTGGCATGAGGACTAAACACATTTTGAATCAAATGAGAAAAGGTATGTGTGAAGCTTGGAATTACATGGATAAATGTAAAGGTTAAACTAATACAACCATAATTCAGTTTTGATAAAGTGACCATAAAATTCATTAAATTGTTTTTTAATGGAACTTAGAAAAAAGGGGATTAAAATTATTAAATTGTTTTATGGAATTTTAAAAAGAGTATATTTTGTAATATTTCGGAGAGATAAGTTAGTTTTTGCAATGAGAAGTAAGAAGTAACTTTCTAATTTTGGAGAAATAAGGACTATTTGTTTGAGTGAAAATTATTATTGTAATTCAAAGTAATCTTTTATTTTGAGAGAGATTTTGAGAGTGAGTGAGTGCACGGAGTTTTTTGAAGACATTTTTTCTTTCAAAAAGTTTTAGAACTCTGATTCCATGAAGAAGTTGTGAAGCTGAGTGATTACGTACTCCAAAGTTTAATAAAGATATCATTTTTGTGGTGATTGTGTCCGAGATCCGCCCAAAATTGAATAAGGGGATCTTAGGTACACGAAGAGTGTGTTGATGATGGTGCATGCTTCATGTTGTTGCTTTTTTATCTGTGTCTAGTTGTGACACATCAATAATTTCATTTAATATCGCATACATAAAGCAAGCACAACACATAGCTACAAGATCAACACTACAACAAATAATGAAAGTTTTCAACATCGGCATTCTACCTCAACACACAAATTCACTCAATACAATCAAGTTCATGAATCTGCGAACTCCAGCATTTCAAAGCAATGTCTACATCACTACAATCAAGTTAATGACTCTGTAAACTTCAACATTTCAGAGCACAGTCTACATCAACATTATTGAACTTGTAATTAAACTCAAATTACATTGAATTGTAAGGGTGCATTCTCGGTTGAAACCGAGACCCGAGTCTTGAACTGAGTCAAATTGAATTCATTCTAGTGAGTCATTAAAATCATTGTAAGCTTTTTTGGGTGCATTTTCGACAGTGTTCGACACCCTTCCTTTACGCAGAATCAAGTGAATGCATGAATTTTAACTCTAAAGCAAACAAGAAACAAGTTCACATCTCCTGCAAGTGAGCATGAGTATTCATTCAAGAAATTTGCATCAAAATAGTACAAAGTTAAGACCTTCAAGCGAGCCAGAGTGAAGTTCATTACAGCAACCATCAAAGCAACCAAGCAAGTTCCACTCTAACACCAATCAAGCAAGTCAAGATCGAAATCAAGCGAGCGTGGCTATTCATTCAAGTGAGCGTGAAGTCATCAAGTAAGGCAAGTGAGCATTCACACAAACGTGATTGTCATCAAGCAAGCATGAATTCCAGAGTTTAAGTAAGAAAGTTCTACAACTCTAGCAAGTGTTCCCAGCAAGTGCAATAAGCAACAAATCAAGCGAGTGTGCCATTCAATCCCCATAGCAAGCGACCCTGTCATTCAAGTAACAAAATCAAGTGAAACACTTCAAAGCACGACATCTATGACAAGAGAGCCTGATTTCTAGTGAACAAGTTTAGATGGCACAACATATTCAGTTGTTACACATTCTTCACAGTTTGATCATCTCCAGTGATGAAGACATGGTGCACATCAGCAAAAAAACTCTTGTTGATCTTTCATGGCATCTACAACAAACACATGAAACCATTGAGTTTATTCAACTAAAGTCGCAACTACAAAGAGATGAATTGCAACAAAAGAGTGCTTCTTCCCAATCATTCAACCATACAGATGAAGATAAAGATGTTGATTCCAAATCACTCATCCAAACAACTTCAAGTGTTGAAGTTGTTCATGATCAAATTCAAATTTCTTTCAAACCCATCATCAAGCCCTGGGAAGAGATTCAAAATAACAAGAATCGACGAGGCTTAGGATATGTCACTGATGACACCAACTTACATATCCCAGATTATTCCAAGCCAATTAAGTTCATCAATGCAGGATTTCTTGCACAACTCCCCTCAGCAGGTTTTGAGAAAGTTTCATACAAACAGAATTGCACGCAACCTGAAGTTGATGTCCAACCGAAATGTTCTCATTGTCAAAGAACCGGTCATATGGAGATCAATGTTTTGATATCCATCCTTGTTTCCATTGTGGCAAGCCCAATCATTCCTCAGAAAAATGTCAGAACCAACAAAAATCAGCCAGATTGAAGATACATTATGAATGGATCGATCCTTGGGAATGGTCATCCATAGTCAAAAGATTGTCTCAGTTCTACAACCGACTACAATCACACATAGTGTAGCCAACAGTGAACCGATGATGGTACTCTCATGCAATTGAACGAGGGAGTACAATAGTGAAACTCTCCTACACTTCAAGGGGGGGAGTTGAGATATATTTTGGAGAAGATTGTCTCTCCTTTCAGCTGACAAAGGGGGGAAATGTCAATGAAATTGACAAGTGGTTGTCAGACTGAAAGTCTCGACAACATCAGCGAAGCAGCCAGTGGGCATCTTCATCAACCAGTGGCATTTCGCCAGTGGGCGATTGATAGCAAAAGCAGCAGTGAGCAGCTTTCATCATAGCAAAAGCAACATTGAGTTGTTTTTCGACATCTTCAGCCAGTGGGTGATCATCATCAGCAAATACGCCAGTGTGCATTCATCAAATTGTGTCAGTGGACACTAGATGCTATTTTCAAGCAAAGGACAGTTGGATCCTTTTGCGGCTTGGCACATGATGGAGTTGTCAAGCCGCAAAAGGATCCAACTGTCCTTTGCTTGAAAATAGCATTCGGTGTCCACTGACACAATTTGATGAACGCCCACTGGCGTATTTGCTGATGATGATCGCCCACTGGCTGAAGATGTCGAAAAACAACTCAATGTTGCTTTTGCTATGATGAAAGCTGCTCACTGCTGCTTTTGTTGTCGATCGCCCACTGGCGAAATGCCCACTAGCTGATGAAGATGCCCACTGGCTGCTTCGCTGATGTTGTCGAGACTTTCAGTCTAACAACCACTTGTCAATTTCATTGACATTTCCCCCCTTTTTCAGCTGAAAGGAGAGACAATCTTCTCCAAAGTATATCTGAACTCCCCCCCTATCAATAAGGAAACTTCTTATATCAATCTTTTATGTCAGCAACACACAAATTTAACCCTCTTATTTCTTGTGCATAATCCACAAACTTGGATCTCTAATACCATTTGTTGGTTTTAACAATCATTCATGAAGCCAGGGAGACATGGAATAATATTCAAAAAACCAAGAGATCCTCAAAGGGGTAAAATATATTATAAAAACATATTTTCATGTGTTATTCTATTTTATAAATTGGTCACTCTATATAAATCAATTTAGAGAAATGTGTTCAAACCACCACCATAACTATCTCCTCAAATCTTTCCATGAATCTCTTACTAAATATCCATCCATATTTTCATTCATTCCTCTCAATCTCTCAACCATACATAAACATCTACGCTTGGTCTACTTAACTACATTTATCATCACATAATTTAGATATTAAATATTATTCAGAAGTAGGAGTTATTCCATCAATCTTATCTAAGAACATCTTCATAGTTGTTTAGAGATACCAAGAAACATTGTTAGGGAATAATGAATGGTTCTATATGTCATCCTACATAATCAACATCAACTATGCCTAGAGCCCTTTTCCACTCATAGGATGGAACTAGACCCATAATGAGTGTCTAATACATGGGTATTTTGTGGAGCTCTAAGTACATTTATTTCTTCAAAGAAATATCCAACAATTTCATGGTGCCACTATATCAAATGATATATAATGAACTAGCCCCAAAACTCTCCCAAGAAGATATGACTACAATTGTTCCCAGTAGATACTAGTTCTTGGAAGAGGATCATTCCTTATTCCACATATTTTGGGTGAATAAGGGCCCTCATTGCTATACAAATTCATACTGTATAGGTTGGTCATAAGGGAGACAACCTACAAAATAACAAAAGCGCCAACTCAAGTTGGAAACAACAAGTGAGCATTCCCACCTCCCCTTTCAAGTTGTGAATATACACTTTATAGATTATCATGTGTGTTACTTTTGAGGCTAATTTCACCTTGGAGATAAGCCTCTACATTAATATATTCAAAAGGAATGACCCTCACAAAGTTTTGGAGTTGCACTATAAGACAGTGAGGCTCAGCTATCCATACAACCGCTAGCAATTTAGGATGAAGAGGTATACTAGCGTGTTGAATCATATGAAGAAGTCCTAGAAAGGATTAAAAACACACCTGTCAAGTAGGAATAATTGAAGAAACAAGTCAACAAGTAGTAGTAGAGGAAGAAATCGAAGAAGATAGGAAGGTAGTGGTAGAGCACAAGAGGCAAAAGTAAGAGAGGGTCAAAAGGGAGCAAGAAAGGGAGTGGAAAGGAGAAACTCAAAAAATATCATGAGGAGGAAGATGAAGAAAATGAATGAAATTTGAGGAAGTATCTCAAACCATAATAGAAAAATAAAAAGTTAATGGATCAAGCCAAAGAAACCACGAAAGAGAAGTAAGGAAAGAGGACAAGAAAAAGAAAAAGGAAGAAGTAGAATAGGTTGCTAAATAGTATAAGTGTAGGGAAGAAAAACAAAATTAGGTGGCATAAGAAGAAAGAAAAAGAAAAGGAAGGAAGAGGCCCACCACAAGGAGGAGGTGTGAATAGAAATGGATTGTCCTAAAGTGGAGAGGAAGAAGATAGAAGAAGATGCTCACTAACAAGGATGGGAAAAAAACAAGCTCACACCTAACACCCCTATGATATCGTTACCCACCATCACTAGGGGACTCCCCATAAGCTTATAAATTTAGAGGATGGATGATATCAAGGATCCCATGATGTCTTTGTGTGAATATTGTTACAGCAAACAACATTAAAGCATCATATGAAGGTCAAATAAAAGGAAGAAGGTAGGTGCCCCTCTTGTAATTGAATTGGGAAGTGAAGCAAAGGTGTTTGATTTTTCCAACCAGGACGCCAAGAAAATGAAAATTAGAACTTGCTTCTGTTGGACATTGGATAAACCAATTCTCCCCATGTGTTTCACGACATGGAATAACCGCCTCTCATGGATCCTTATCTCTGGCGATGCGATCGTTGACTAACATCTGCGGGTTTTGGTCTAATGGAAATCGTGATTGCCAACAATTGGTATCAAAGCCAGTACCTTCACTCAAATCCTAGCCGCTTGAAGGTTGATCCTTAGAACACAAATGACAAAGCCAAGGAAGAAAGCCTCCAATCCTCCTAAAGATGTCTCTTCCTCAACCATGAAAACTAAAGACAATCAAATTGAGAAAGTTCCAGTGTTCAATGGAAACTTTGATGTATGGAAGGTGAGCATGAAAAATTTCTTAATGGCTCAAGGCATTGGAATATGGGAATCAATGATTATTGATAGCACGATGGACGATGAATCCAAGGAGTACAATACAAGAGAAATGAATACAATTTTTAATGGGCTACCAAATTCTATAAATGCCAATTTGAAAAAATGTTTGTCAACAAAAGATATATGGGACAAACTTCGTGACCTTCACGCAAAAGGAGTATTGACCATGACCTCTAGTCAAGAAGATGATGGAAAGAAAGAAGGAAATCTAGAACCCAACAAGGAAGCTAAAAATAAGAATGATGACATCAAGGCCAAAGAAGACCTAGAAGAAGAAGAAAGCAAAGAAGGCTTTGAAAATCTCTAGACTAAACTTATAGCTACCATGGAAGAGTTAATAGTTTGAAAAAGGAAAATGAGGAACTTAAGAAGAAAGTGCAATATGGTGACCAGGACAAGACAAGGAAGGAATTTGACCTTTTCAAGCTTCAAGTACAAGAAAGAGATGAGGATCTCACCAAGATTAAGGAGGAATTTCATCAAAACAATTAAAAAAAAAAACATCATGAAGAAGTCATATCCATGACAAATCAATTGGATAAGGCAAAGAAAAGGGAAGAAACTTTGTCAAGCCACCTTGAACAAAGACTTGAGAGTTTAAACAAACTTGAAGCAAATATTGGTCAACACAAGCAAGAGGTTTCCTCCCTTAGGTATCAACTAGAAGAAGAAAGGAAACAAGCACATAAGGAACTAGAAAAAGTGATGAGAGAAACACCATGACATTCCAACTAGAAGAAAAGGATGATGACATCACCAAGTTAAGATCAAAAATCACTTCTCTTAAGGCCCAATCATGTGAAGCAACCAAGATGAAGGAAGAAATGGAGATCATCTTATCAAAGAAGGATGAATAATGCAAGAAAATGAAGGAAGAAATTGTCTTTCTTAAAAAGGAAGTTGACTTTTTGAATAGGAACTTGAAAAGTTCTCAAACCCTAGATTACATCCTAAGTCATCAAAGGTCTCCCCTTGATAAATTTGGTGTTGGCTATGCAAGTGAATCCTCAAGAAAGAATGATGCAAACCCTAAAATTCTTCAAACAACAAGGATGTGAGGAACCCTAAAAGAAATTTTGATGTTCTCAGTTCCAACAAAGGCGAGGAGAAGAGTCAAGACAACTATGGAAGAAATCCTACTCCAAGGAGACTTGCAGGTGGTGTCAAGATTACAAAAGGCAATGGATATCATCAAAGCATCCCAGGGCAAAAAGACTTCAAAATTACATCAAGGAAATCTTCATCTCCCAAGTACCAAAGTATATTACTTGGTTAATGGTAGCCTTGTACAAACTTTGGGCACATGGAAAAATATTGTAGGGCATATCACAAAGACAAATATAATGGTCCCTGTCAATCTCCTAGATGCAATTTTGCAAGAAGAAGTAATGATTACCCATTCATAAAAAACATGGAGTGCTTCAATTTCCATAACAATGGACATATGGCGCGTGATTGTAACTTGACTTGGGTCCCTACACAAGCTAGAACCGTGAAAACCAAGCCATAAAAGAAAGTCACTTAAGTATGGAGAAGGAAGAAAATTGAATCTAAAAGTCTCTTGAACACTCAAGCCAACAACACATGTTGTTAATTTGATAAAGACATCTTTGGAAGATATGATATTCAAAACTTTGATGATGAGATTCTACAAAAAAGGAGACCATGCATACTGTTAGGGGGAGCTTATGATTCATAACAATTATTGCAGAATATATCCAAGAACATCCCTATAAAACCCTTGATGAGTCACACATGGACAATTTTGATAGATAATCTCTCCGAAGCAACTCCATCGAAGAATATGATCCCTTACTCACCTGATGGACTATTGTTGAGTATCCCTTCCATTTTATCACTAAGTAAGTAATATTTTTTTAGGTAGAGGAGTTCATGCAGAAAAGGGGAGTTAGTTCATCACATGAAGAAATGTAGACACATCTATCATGGACCACATTTCCAGAAGGAAGAGAACCATGACAAGGGGAGTAACATACCTATGAAGAACTACTATTCATGAAGAAAAGAAGCATTTTGACAGGGGGAGTATTTCGGCACCTCGTTTTCCATTGATGTCAAAGGGGGAGAGACTGTTGGAAGGGAAATAATATTTTCATAAATGACAAAGGGGGAGATTGTTAATCAAGGTTGTCATTGATGTCAATATGGTATTGACCGAGATGTCAATATTCTTGAGATTTCTGGTTCCAGATGATGATTTCATGACTCTTGATTGACAGGAACCATTAATGAAGATGTCAAGTCACAAGAAGTCAAACCACTAATGAAAGAAGTCCTAAAAAGTCCCTTATCTAATATTGCATGCACTTCATGATCTAGACCTTAACTCTTAATGACATATGGATTCATACACTAAATGATGTCAAACTCTTGAAGAATGACCGCACTTGATGATACTTGATGATGTCAGACTCTTGAAGAATGACCACACTTGATGATACTTGATGATGTCATACACTTGATGATACTTGATGGTTGGAGATCATTTGAGGGTTGGAAGACTATTTTGGATTTCTCCTAATGATGTTGCAATATAACATATCACTACACCATTATGTGAAGACATGTATGATACATTCATTTTTGGAAACTATCATGATGATGTGGATGTCCTACATGATTCTATGATGATGAAGAATCTCTCCTTATGATGATCTAGCCCTTGCTTTAACAAATTGATGAATGTTGCATATGGTTAATGACATATCACCGCACTATCTTGATGACATGGTGACGTTGATGGCACACATGATGAGATATATGGTGACATTACACTTGATGACATGGAAACTGAAGGAATTGGACATCGCCTGATGAATGCATGATGGCATGGATGACTCACATACACTATGGTGAAGAACTTAGAATCCCTAATGACCTCTTGTTGTCCTAATCACCCTCTGCACTAAAAATTTCAAAGAGAAGTCACAAAGAAAAATATTTTTTGACACCTTGTAGGCATATTTCCACAATGAGATTTATACCATCCTATAGAATATATTTTTCCCTTTCTAATGAGCCCTTACTTGCCCTCAAAGTCTCGGTAATTGAGGAGATAATGATTTTTTAAGTTAGAAAAAATTATTTGACAGCCTAGCTAATCTAAAAAAAATATATTCAAGTCAGCCTACTCCCAGAATACTTGTCCCTTCATTTCAAAGTCAAATTCATATAGATAGAAGCTGAGACCGTCATTTTTACTTACTAATTTTCGGTGAATATTTCAGAGATAAGGCACAGAGAAGCATAGAAGAATAGAGGTCGAGGAGAACAAAAGAGATTTCTGTTTGGGCTAATTTATGGGTTATCTTTTTAGCTCAAACTACAAGAAAATCACCTTGGAGATATATAAACAGCTTGGGCTAAGTCTTGGATCTGTGGAACAGTGGACAACAACCTGTGATACTTCAGAACTGTGGACAAGCCTTTTGTGGAAGGGTCGAAACAGTGATTACTTCCTTCAATCTTAGACTTGGTGCAAACCTCAGGACAAAGAAAAATCATAAGTTTTTAGAGACCTCAGACCTGTAGCTCCTGTGAAAAAAACTCGGATCTATAGCACTAAAATTTTGAATCTCTGACTTGTAGTACTGCAACTTCGGACCTGTTTTTAGTGCAGAAATTACAGTCCTCACAATTCGGATTTGTTGAGTGGTAGCTACAACAATTCAGACTTGTGATCATCATATAACCTCAGGTCAGTGAAGCCAACCTCAGAACGATGAATTAAGGCCTTAATGAAGCAATCTTTGGAAGTAGTTTGAGGTCATTGTCTGAAGTAGTGAATAAAGAAGAGCCTCGAGCATAAGACAGCAAATAACTTGAAGCCTGGACAGTGAAGCATCAAGGCATTGGGCAGTGAAGAAGTATTAAGGCATTGAGAAGTGTATAAGATTTTGACAAGTGAAGCTTCAGACAATGGGACCTTCAACAAGCTAAGAACTTGAGGGCCTTTGGACAATGAAGTTTGTTGATGACAATTTGAATATATCCTTGTAGCATATATATTGAAGAATTCTTGAAGCAACAGATTGAAGACCATAAAGTTATCCTTGGATTCATTAAATACATTGTGCATTTCTTGATTGGGTTTGGAGCACATTGACAACACCTTGGAACATCTTGTGAAGACACTTTGAAACTGAACTTGGAGATAACATTGAAGACCATGATGCATTGTTGATGTCATCATGAGGTGACTTGAAGATATTGTTTGGGTACGATGAAGAGCAATGGTGACACCTTCTAAGAGAACAAGGTTGTCATTGATAATGTAACGTGGAGACCAAAGTGAAGACTAAGTGAAGATTGATAGGGCTCGTTGAATAAGACATTGGGAACCGTGAAGTATAACCAAATACATCTTGACAAAGAGAAGTTGAGGGTTGGAGCCCAAGAGGTTGGAGCCTCGAAAAGACAAGGTTGGTTCCTTGGAAGATAGGGTTGGATCCCTAGAGGATCGGAGTCCACAAGAAACCAGGTTGGAGCTTGAACCAAATATAGGGTTGGAGCCCTTGAGGTTGGTGCCTCTAAATTGACAAGGTTGGAGCCTTGGAAGTCCAAGTCGGTGCTTGGAAAAATATAAGTTGGAGCCTAGGAGATTGAAGGTCAGCGTCTTCATCTAGGGTTTGAGCCCTATATATATTGTACTTGATTTATTGTAAAGAATAAATTAATAAAATATTTTATTCTTATTGTTCATTTTGTGTTCTAAATATAAGTGATCTAACTGGTAAAAATAACAATTGAAAAGAAATAATGATTCACCCCCCTCTCAGTATTTCCAACAATTGGTATCATATCATAGTGCATGAGTTCGATACACACCCGACTTGTGTTGGGGGGAGATTGTTGGACATTGGATAAACCAATGCTCTCCGTGTGTTTCACGACATGGACTAACCGCCTCTCATGGATCCTTATCTCTAGCGATGTGATCATTGACTAACACCTATGGGTTTTGGTCTAACGGCACTCGTGATTCCCAACAGTTTCAGTCTTAGATTATTTTACAAAACAAAACACATCCTTGATCAAGAATCTTAGAGGTGACTTTGACCGACAAAAAAAATAGTCTCTTTCTTGCAAAATCAACTCAAAAAAACGGAATTTTTACAAGTAAAGGAGGTGAAAAACCAACTATCTATGTTGAGGATACAGTATGAGGCAGAGGTGTAGCAAATTCATCGTCTACACATGTAGGAAGCCAACTTCATGAAGGAATCAATTTCGTAGTGAGTAAAATCTATGAGGGACTTACATACTAGAAAATTATAAGAGGTGATTGACTGACATAAATTAGAACTATTTATTGTTGGCATTAATGTCAACATTAGTGGTGGAATTAATAGTGTTTGTAGGTATAATTGAGTGTGGTTCATGCTCAATTGAAGTTGGATATTGGTTGTGGAGCCTTTCTAAGAATATTGATGGGTATTCCTACCTACCTAAGGTCAAGCATGAAGTCTACATTTGGAGACGTTTTGGTTATAACTGATCAGCTCAAATGCTACTGTGAATTGCATGGTTGGATAGCCCTTAGAAAGATGTTCCAAAAGGTATATAGCATCTTTAGAAACTCCTAAGGGATAAGGAGTTATGGCGGTTCGAAGTCTGGCAGGGTTCCAAAGCCTAAGAGTTCCACAGGTTGATAGAAGGTATGGGACTGTCTTTTCTTCATTATCTATATGATAGTTTGACATCGCAATGCAAAGGTTTTGGTCAAAGAAGTCTTTGAGCGAGATGCTATAATTGATAGAACCCGTGGGTCAAGAATTTTCCCAAAAGTTGACAAATTTTGCGGGACGGAAAACAAGAGGCACAGGATGGAAAATTCCCTATCAATCGATGGACATCATGCCACAGGGGTTGGACTAAGTGTGTTGGATATGGAAGTGTTTTTGTACTTAACATAAGGCATGGGATGGATAAATGGCATTTCACTGCAAATGTTGTGAATATTACGTTTGGATCCCATTTTGGTTAACAAAGAAGATGGAGCAAAACATTCAACCCCGGGTCGAATCCATACCTAATGAAGTGTCAATCGAGACAGATGGCAGCATTCTATTGGTTAATGAGGATGAATTGTCAAATGATGCAACATCCACATGGAAATGATGCCAGCATGATGATGATTTGGCATGATGTAGGAAGGACACAAAGCATGCAAAATTGGCACCTTCGAGTGTCCAAATGTCCCTTTACTAGGTGACACGTGGCACCACTCACAGGGTGACACATGGTAGTATGATGATGTAGCATAACACGTCACCACATCGCGGAGGTCCAATAAAAATGTTCATGGAGGTATTGTTTTAGACTTTGTCGTGGTTGACATGGTTAACAAAAAGTCGAAAGACAGAAACCTTATCAGCAGGACATATAATGTAAATCAATGCCCCATACCGTTTCTATTTAACAATGAAAACCATTGAAAAACATAACATTCAGGACCCCCCTTCATACTGATGATAAGTGGTAGATAGTTGGTGATGAACTACAGGAAGATAGAGTGTCCCAATGATGAGGAGACAACTGGCAGACAGTGATAATGACATGTCAAGCAGGATGATGTGGCACCTTAGTAGTGTAAACATGGTAATTGGAAATGACCCTTTGGGGGGACCAAGTGGGACAAATCTCAGTGAAATGTGGCACCACTTAGAGATTGTTATGTGATGTTATCACTCCTTAGTGTCCCAAGGTTGAGAAAGGAAGCCAAGGAGGTAACCTCAAACCAACTTTGGACTTGGTAGCTAGCCCTACCAAATCAGGGAGGGCTCTCTCAAGAAAAATCTCACTGTTAATGGAAGTTACTGGAGAGTATGTAGATCTTAGGTTAGGTATTTAGCACAGTAGGATTTGATTTAGGGTTTGTTGGACAAAAACACTAGGTATGAGAACTAGGTCAAGTATCCCAAATGATCAATTGCAGAGATAAGATGATGCAAGGTAGATACAATCGGTGGCACAAAGTAAATTTGTCATTGTATTATGGTGAGGGAAAAAGAAGAAGCAAAATGAGCATATAAGTACGAATTCATTTGCTTAGAAGAGAAAACACTTATGTGAAAACCTCAAACAAAACAGGGCATATTGATCATGAAATATGCTTTAAAAATTAAGAGATAATCACTAGAAGAATATAGATGGATGCTAGAAATACTTAATCATCAAATTCATAAAGAAAACTGAAGAAACACAGTGCCACAAATCACATCACAAGAACCCCATGAAAATAGTTGCAACTGCATATATTTCTGCAAAAAATGTCTAGTACACTAGTCCAAGAGATAAGCTTCAGGAATCCAACCCCCTCTATGAGTTCATTCTAAATACATACAGATGTGAAACAACATTCCCCTTCTCAAGGGTCGAATCCTCCTTCTTAGGAACTAATTTCCTACTCCTACCTAATCCATGCCACCTCTTGAGTAGTTAGAAACTACTTTCCTCTTTTTCATAAATTGATTTGAATTTGACTTGAAAGCATTTGATTAAAAAATATCCACTCTAACCATCATTATAATATTCAACTACATTAAGTAAAAATATTTTGACACTAATTACATCGACCAAAGTTTACTTTGACCAAGCAAAACTCGAAATCTAGCTTTCCCACAGAAGCATAGCGAAATCCTCAAAAGCGCAGTGTGGTCTAGGAGAAGCGCAATGTGATCTTTAAGGAGCTTGTTTGGTGCCTTTGCTTGATCTCTTAGCTGAACTGATGGTTGGTGTAGGTAGTTGAGGATGTCTAGAAGACCTCTAAATCTTCAAGCTTGCAAAAATCCACCTCCAGGGCACCTAAAAACCCAATCTCCCAAGACTACTCCAGAAGTGCAGCGTGGGGTCCAAAATAGCGGCAGAAACATGAAAAATTGCTAGTTTTTTTTTACTTTTTCTTCAAAACTTTGAGCTGACACGAGAGACCAAGTATATATATGTGATGTAGAGGTTTTTTTTTTTCCTTCCTCACAAGCTTCTTTAGGTGCACATTCACTCTCTCAAACCAATATTCCTTATTCTCTTCAATTTCAGCTGCTATGGAGTCATGAAAGGTTTTTAGGGTTTGAGGAGGAGGAGGATTTTCTACTTGTTGCCCCTTCTTAGCCATGGCTTTGGTTGTGGGTCTCTTTATTTGTACATGTGTGTCTTCATCCTTCTTTGCTTCATCAATGATTGCCATACCTTTGTCCTTAGCTGCCTTGTTGGATGATGGAGGCTCTTCATGTGATTTACCTTACTGCATTAGGCTTAGCTTCAATTGCCTATTCTCTTGTTTCAAGAGAGCCACTATGAAATTTTCCTTGGAAAGATCATCTTTGAGCTCCCTGATCTGTGCCTCTTTCTCTTTAATTATGTCTTTATCTTCTTTGTATTCATTGTGTTCTACTAGGTCATCCATGTCTAAATCAAGAGATGTTTGTTCTTGATTGTGCAATGGTGTATCATCTTTGCTTCTTGATGATTCTTATCTCATAGTGTTAGGTTGAACTCTTTCCTCACTGATAGCTTTCCTAGGTAGCATCTTAGCTTGAGCCCTAATTCTAGGTCTAGGCATCTCAGTTATTTCAAGGGAAAACACCAATCTTTTACCTCTACTGTAAGCCTTTGTAATCTCTGCCCGAGGTGTCTTTGTCACTGATGGCCTACTTGATGATCCCTCTTGTGGCCTAGATGCTGCTAATGGAGTGCTTTGACTGTTAGGTTGACTAGTGGTAGGCATAAGAGCAGTTGCTTGCATGAATGTCTCCCATGGTATATTAATCTGTGAAAGTTGATGAATAACTATGATTTTGACCAAACCATGATGAAAAAAACTTGTTTGGTGATCTCTCCCTTTGCTTTTCACTTTCTCAGTAATCTTGACTAGGCTCCTAAATAAATAATGGGGTAGGATTAATGGTTTGATGGGATTGAAATGCATCAGAAACCTTATGTGATACTGATACATCCTAGAAAACCTCCCTTCACAAGTAAAATACTTCATAATCATCTTCATCAAAGGAGCATATCTATCTAACAATTGCCTGAAGGGAAAGATATGAGTGGGAGCATCTTTGTAGTGTGGTTTCAAGAAGACTTTGTAGTTTTCAATATCCAAATCCATCCCTTTAAACCAAATTTCTCCTTTGTTAGGGATACCTATAGCTGAAGCTATAACATCTACTGATATGATGAAATCCATCCCTATTATGGTGGTCTTATCCCTCTTGAAATTGGTGGCAAAAAGACTGTTTAACTTAGCATGGCAGCCTACCTCTTGTATCTTCTCACAAAACCCTAGGCAACCCACATCTTCAAATGACTTCTTGATGAATGATGAGGCATTGATCTCCTGCATATGAGTTGGCTCATATCTGGATATATTGCCTCCTTTTTTATACTTCTTATTCTCACTGCCCATGGTGTTGGTTTGCTTGACAAAACCCTAGTTTGATAAGAGGGAAGGGTAGGGTAGGATTGGGAAAACAGGGGAAAAAGGGCAGTTAGTTTAGGAAAGAGAATGGAGGGTATAGGGATTAGGGAAAATTCTAGGGAAATTCCAAGGGGTAGGGATAGATATTAGGGAGACTTCGGAACTAGAATTTATGGAAATGAGTGAGTGAAAGAGGGGAAAAGGGCCAAAACATAGTCCTAACCCAGAATTTCTGCAAAAGTGCAGAGTGGGCTAGGTTTTTTAGGGAAAATGATGGAAATGAGGAATATGAGTGTGGGAAATGGTTAGGGGAGGTGTATGAAATGTTTACAAGGGTGTTAGGGTAGGAAACTAGGAGTTTTGTCACTGCAATGAAGCAAACACAAAGAAAACCCAAAAATGCAGCGAAAAACCCTAGGAGAGGGATTTCACCATTTGCTAAAGGAAAATGACTGTATGAGAGCTGATGAGAGGCATACTTACTTTATTAGAGCCTCTAAAGCCTATAGAACATTGATTTAACCTTATTGTTGCTTCTTTAGCCTCCAAAAACCAAAAATGTAGCGTGATAGCAAAAGCGTAGCGTGCTCAGGCAGAAACGCAACGTGCTAGCTAGTTAGGGCTTGATGATGGAAAGATGAAGGCTCTGAAGGCTGAGATGAGGCTCAATGGTGGATGAGAGCTCTAGGAAGATTAAATGAAGTGTTTGAATGCTTATATGGTCTCTTTATACCTTGAAAGTCGATTTTTTTCTTTTGGTGATGGTATGACATCACATGTCCTTTTTGAGAAATGATGTGATGTGGTAGTGAATTGCAGCTTTATAACTTTATTTGGAAAGGTTATATCTCCATGAGGGGAACATGTACCTTTGAAATATTTTTGAACACTTATCCCTAATTACTAAGTCCTGTGATGTTGACTATGGTGATGACATGACTCCCTACATGACTTATAATGACCTGACCTAATGATGGCACCAAATGCATATGTAAAATCATGATTTGGAACTTTGAACCTTTACAATATGCATGATTATGATTTGATGACCAAAATAATGACCAATACACTCTTTTGATGCCCTATAACAAGGAGTGATGACATGACCATGATGGCATTTTATAGCTTGAAAATGGAGGGAGTAGTAATGACACCTAGGACATGACTAAAAACTCATTTGACAACCGAGAGGTATCAAATTTTATTTGAAAATATAACAGTTTGACCTAAGACTCTATCAATCACATGAAAAGAGTATATTTGATCACTGGAACTAATGGAGACTAACATGTGGCAGTGATCATGTCATTTGAGGATGTGGCATATCCTTGGGATTTGCACCAGAGGTGTGTTTTGTAAGGGACCAGCAAAGCAAAGTGAATCTAGTCATCTTGGGTATAAACAAGATGGTGCACGGCCAAAAGAGTTGGATTCTGGAATTATCCAGATATCCGAGAGATGAGGAGATTTGGTGTGTCAAATATTTTGGAGAATACATAGATATGTGGGCCCCAATCTGAGATATTCATACATACAAGAATCTAGAGGTTTTAACCCCTAGCAAAAAAGAAATGGTTCAAGATACCTGACTGTGTTTCAATTAAACAAATGTGAGACCAGGGCACAGTGGTGATGAGGAGTAGAAAAAGTTGGCAGAATGTCATTAGCTAACGAAGATAAGCTATATGTTGTAGTGGGAGCATGTTGTGGCTAGGCCATTCAGATATTCAGACATCCAGGCCTCTAGGAATTCTACGCAATGGCATAACACAAAATGATCTGAATACCCGATTATAGTGCTAAGCGCTTTTTGAATTGAATCAAGGTTCTATGGTTGTGGTATCATGTGAAAGAGTGTTGAAGTTAAGGGTGCAGAAACATTTGAAATTTGGTGTTCCAATGCCAAAATTCAGTTAAGTGACAGTTGAAGAAATGCCTTGCAATTGTTGCGATGACTGAGCCCATTTTACACAGTCAAGAGGAATATACTCCATAAGTAATAACCATGATTTGATTCCCATGGTACTTGGTGTGTAGTTTCTAAATGGCAGCGGGATTTAAGAAATTGATTGTTTGTCTAGTTGAATATTAGAGGATGATACAATGTTGTAAAATCTACCCTAAGAGATTAAAGGCAGAAATGAAGGTTTATTTCTGTGGTTGAGAAGTTCATCTTTGAGCCTTGTGTATGGTACAAAATTCCATCCTCAAGTTGTATAAGTAAAAAATAAGTACCTCCTCAATTTCTAAAAAAATAAATGAAGTCCATCCTCGAGCCTTGTAAGAGTTAATGTGGAGTTAATGAAGGTCCTCATAGAGCCATGTGTAACAAAGTTGAACAAAATGTAGATGTGCTAAGAGAGAGGTTTTCTATCCCATTGGTGTGTTCACACCGAGACTAAGCGTAATGTATTGCGTTTTCTGTGAGTTTGGTAGAGGGCCAAATGATAATTAAGATTGTGTGAGCTGAAGAGTGTAGAGGAAAGCTAAGAGTTGTTGGAGCCAAATGTGTGAATGGGCGGAGTTGAGTAGAAGCTGAGTGAGAGGAAAAATTGGTTCCAGTTACAAATCTTAAGTTGTTGTAAGAGTCTGCAAGGGTAGAGCATAGTATGAGGATGTTGAGTGCATTGTGATATATTAGGCTAAGAGAGAGCTAAAGCAAAGAGAGCAACAAAATTAACAAAACATAGCAACTGTGGATCTCAATTTGAAAATGCATGAAATATATGTGTGCAGGTTCAACAGGTTGGTGCCTACACATTAGGTAGTTCATGCTTCCTTCAGGTGGTTTCCTGAGAAACAACTTGGGGGTTGGTGCCTCCTGCAAGTGGTGGCTTGCAACTCATGGAGTCGATGCTTCCTATTGGTTGGTGCCGACAAAACAAATCAAGGAGTTGGTGCTTCCTGTTGCTTGGTGATAATGAAACAAAACAGGGATTTGGTGCTTCATACTAGTTGGTGCCAGAAAAAAACAAATAGGGGTTGGTGTTCTTGCAAGTAGTGGCTTACGAATCAGGGAGTTGGTGCTTCTTGCTGGTTGGTGCCACCGAAACAAAATAGGGATTGGGTGCTTCATGTGCCTGGGTGCTCACGAAAATTGAAGTAATTAGACGTGGTGGCTTAAGACTTACATCATAACAAAACAATATTTGTGGTTCTCTCTGTTTCTGGGTTTCCACAGAGAAAAATATTCATTTCGTATGTTTATGATGTTTGTGGTGTGGTTATGTATATTTTGAGATGTTTATATGATATGTTATTGAATGGTTTAAAGTTTTAAATCTTGTAATAATTGTTGAAATTGGCCTTAATATTGATTCATCCCCTTTCTCTCAGTATTAACATAGTTTCCAAAAAACGGTATCAGGGTCGATTCCTTTAGGAACAACTTAATCGTTGGAAGGTAAATCTAAAAGTGATCATGGCTAACCAGAATTGGATTACACCAAATGGAGTACCATTTTTTAATGGATCAAATTATTTATTCTGTAAGGTAAGAAATGAAGCTTATTTAATGGCTTATGACTTGGATGTATGATGTTCTCTAAAGAGTGGAGTTAAGAATGAATATGATAGTGAAACCAGAAATATTATCTTAAAAGGACTATCAGATGCAGACTCAAATAAAGTGAGACATTGTAAGCCTACAAAAGAAATGTTGGATAAGTTGTGATGTATACATGAAGGAGGAAATAAAAAAGTACAAGAAAATATTAAATAAACTTGTTTCTCTTATAATGAATCAGACCTTGAAAAGACCATCTTTTCAAAAATGTTGCTAGTAGAGATAACAAAGAAGAGAAGGAAGAAGAATAAGAAGAAGAAGTCATACTAAAAGAAAGATACTTAGAAGAGTGAATATGGAGATGCAAAAGACTTAGATGAGACGTAATACTTTCTAAAAGGTAAGTTATGATCCTACTATAATTATAGGATATTAGGTCATTTGTCCTCTAAATGTTCATGTTCAAGTTCAGAAGAAAGAGATAGATGCACATCTAGTAGCAATGAATAAGGACCTACACTCGTAGAATAACAGATAAAGAGACCACTCAAGAATAAAATCATAGCATCCCTAATAGTGATTAAGGAATACTTCTCATGCCCATGGGAGAATCTTTAGATTCAAAAAGGGATAAAGGTCTTGAAGATTTAAAAAATACAATTGATGATAAGAAGATTCCGCAAGAAGAAGTCAAAAGAATGAAAGAAGCATTGACAAATTAGTTGAATGAATGAGAAGATTATTGTGAGAGGCTAGAAGCTGAGATAGTCTCATTAAGACAGGATTTAGAAAAGGCTAATGACCAACTATCTCAATATCAGAAGCTGGAAAAGAGTATCGATATCTTGGATGAGATTCTCAGTAGCTAGAGATATCCTCTCATTAATACTGAACTAAGAGAAGAGTGTCGATATCTTGGATGAGATTCTTAGAAGCTAGAGATCTTCTCTCATTAAGGAGAGTCATGCACTAAGAATGTTGAAATTAATGAAGCAATTAATGCTAATGTTGTCAAAAGAGTTAAATATGGACATCAGCAGCAGCAAGGAATGCAACAACAATAAACTAAGGTGAATAAGTGCCATATCAAGCAGTTGCAACAAAGGAAGATAAATAATCGAAATGTATATCAAAAGTAAGGGAAAACTCTTAACATCCATAAGGAATGAGTGAAAAACTAGTAAAGGTCCTTTCCCCTTCAAGGTAAAAATCATCAAAGGTAATGTACTCCTTGGTACCAGAGTTCCTTTTATGGCTACAGTTTTCCTTGCGATAATTATGGACATAAAGCAATGGATTGTACCTATTATGCAAGAAATCAAGGTATTTTGAGTAGCAACATCAAGAGACCTAAAAAACTCCCAAGGAGTGGATATGTTGGTAGCAATAGAGGATATGGTGAGCTTGTTGTTAGAAATCACAATCCCTTTGCTCCTCTCTGAAATCTTATTGAATGCTACAATTGTGGAAATTTTGGGCATAAGGCAGTAGAATGTAGGTATGGCAAGATAAGGCCTCCTTCTCAAATGAGCAAACAAAAGATGCAACTCAACCACTAAAGGAAAAGAAGAATAAAAAGGGAGAAGAATATGAGTTTTCATTTTGTGCTCAAAGTCAAGGAAGCATGCTAAGAGGAACAAGGAATCATAAACCTGTCTTTTTTAACAAGGAAAATCAGTGTAATATTAAAATATATGATTCTTTTATTCCCGTGGTGGATCTCTCTGAAAGCATCAACTACAACAAATATAAACGTGAAGTAAGAAAAATTTGTAGCAGTCTAATCAATCTTCCAACACAAATCAAGCAAGTAGACAACAAGAAGATATGGAAGTAGAAAGAGGGAGTAGAAGAAGATGCCCTTGCCAGGGTTAAACAAATGGAAGAAAAAAGGAAGAAAATATACTCAGGGGGGTTAGATCCTTAGTTTATCTTCATCGAAAAGAAGAGAATGGCTTCAAGAGAAGCCAAAGTTGTAAGATGCAAGCAACAAGAAAAAATACATAGAGAGGTTCCTATGAAAGTCTAAGGGGAAGTATGTAGAAGCACTTCAAGTCACATGAAAGATGGGAAACAATAGAATAATGGAGTGATAAAAGGTCTAAAAGTAAATATATGTCCACAAGAATAACCCTCAACCAGAAGCAAGAAGGACGATGTTAAGAGACGAGAAAGAAGAAAAGTGCATAGCCTTAGGGGTAGTTAAACAATCAACAAAAGCATGCATCATTAATTGGCTTCAGGAAGAGTTGATTGATCAAGCAAGGTATGAAATGAATAGTATGCACATCTAATATTATTTACTCTTAATTCATTTAAGTAGCATATATGATTAAGGTTAGAAATAACTAGTATAAGTAAAAAAATTGGTATAACTTTGCATGTTCCTTGGTTATCAATTGGTATCTTTATGTCAATTGGTATTCTTTAGTTATACATGAGCAACCTTTTATATATCAGATAATTATTTAAGAGGATTATTCATGGAGAGTGAAACTTCCAAAGGGAAAAGAGTTCAAATATTGGAGTCAACATAGCTTATGACTTTAAAGAGATGTGGATGATGGTGAGTATGCTCAGTGGGAGTAAACTGTAGCCATAGAGTGTCAAGCACGGGAAGAATAGTCAAGAGATATAATATATGTTTAGGGGGAGAATATCAAGCATATCTAGTACTCTAGAGAGTATCAATAACTACAAGAAGTTGCAAGGACATTTTAGTGTTTTTTATTGACATCCATTGTTATCCCTTAACATTGATGTCACAAAGGAAGCAACTATTTTGATCGACAAGTATTTTTTATCATGTCATTGTGGTTGTAGCTAAGAATGGATAGCAAGATTCATGTGTTTTAATAGAGAAATATAGTTAGATACAAGGGGGAGATAGTTAGATGTTTCTCTCTACCATTGATGTCAAAGTGGGAGAGAGATATCAGCCACTAGGGAAGATTGACATCAATTCCAAAGGGGTCAATTGTTGGCATTGATATCAACCTTGGTGAGGCCATTGATAGTGTTAGTAGTTGCAGTTGAGTGCATTGCTTAATCAGTTGGAGTTGAACCTTGGTTGTGGAGCCTTAGTAAGAATACTGAAGGGTGTTGCTGCTTAACTAAGGTCAAGGATGGTACCTGCATTTGGAGGCATTTTGGTTACAGTGGATCGGCTCACGTGCTCCTATGAAGTGCATGTCTAGATATCCCTTAGAGAGACCTTTCCAACTGTATATGGTAGCTTGAGAAACTCCTAAGGTATAATGACTTATGGTGGTTCAAATTCTAGCAAGGTTCCAAATCCTAAGGGTTCCATGGGTTGACAAAATGTGCATGACGAGATTTTTCTTGTTATCCATCTGATAATTTCACGTTGCACCATAGAGGTTTTGGCCAGAGAAGTCATTGAGTAGGTATCCACGGTTGATAGAACTCGCAAGACATGAATTTTCCAAATAATGGACAGAATTTGTGGGACAATAAACAGGAGGCGCAAGATAAAATATTCCTTTTCAATCGACTAATGTCGCATCACGAAGGTTGGACTAAGTGTGTTGGCTATGGAAGTGTTGGTGCACTTAACATAGGGCATGGGACGAAGAAATAAAATTTCATTGCAAATGTTTCAAATCATTAGGGGAAATTTGAGGTTAAAAATGGGCCTCAAAATGAAAAATGTATTAACAAAATCAACTTTAAGAGAACCAATAGGATTCCAGATGATGATGTCATCCCCATGGGAGAATATTTTTGAGGGAAGACAAGAAAATTACATATTTAGTAATATTTTTTACTTGTCTCCTTGTAGGTTTACTCAAATTTCAAGTGTGTACACTTGTTTGATGTAGAATTAGATTTTTGCATCCAATGAGTATCCATTCTTCATACTTTTGAGTAGATCCACACTGAGAAAAAATCAAAATATATGAAAAAATTTGTTTGAAACACATTGTTGCGTGTATTTTGAAGTTGTAATTGTGTGGATCTATTCAAAAGTATGCAGAGTGGGTACTCGTTGGATGCATAATCTAATTCTACATCCAATGAGTGTACACACTTAATATTTGAGCAAACTTACAAGGAGATAAGACAAAAATACAACTAAAAAATGTAGTTTTCTTTCTTTTCTTTTAATAATTTATAACTCCTATTTTATTAATTTATATTTATTTTATTATATTCCTTAAGAGGCACATTTTAAACATCAAAATTCTAGTAATGATTATGTCTAGGCCCCCTTTTGGTTAACAAAGAAAAATGGAGCAAAACATTGGAGTCCAGGTCCAAGTTATACCTGATGGAGTGTCAACCATAACATATGGCAACGTTCTATTGGTTGACGAGGACGACGTGGCATTCATATGGATATGATGTCAACATGATGGTGATGTGGCATGACATAGGAAGGATAGATGGCATGCATATTTGGCACTTTCGGGTGTCTGAGTGGCCCTTTATCAAGTGACATGTGGCAGTATGATGACGTAGCATGGCACGTCACCATGCCACGGAGGTCCAATAAAAAGGTTCATGGAAGTATTGTTTTGGAGTTTGTTAGTTGACAAACACCGAAAGATAGAGATATGTTTGTTATTAGATAGAGAAAATCATGGTGTGCCACGAAGAATAAGTTTGAAGCGCTTTGCAAAGGTTTGGTGTGATGGCACGATTAACATAAGACAAGAGATGGAAACCTTCTCAACATGGAATATAATGTAAATCAATGCCCTGGTCTATTTAAGGAATGTAAACATTAAAAAGCACAACATATGGCAGCCAATTTTGTACTGATGATAAGTGGCAGATAGATGGTGGTGATATAGCAAGAAGATAGAGTGGCCCAATGACAAGGAGACAAGTGGA
This sequence comes from Pinus taeda, assembly GCA_000404065.3. NCBI lineage: Eukaryota > Viridiplantae > Streptophyta > Pinopsida > Pinales > Pinaceae > Pinus > Pinus taeda. Next base: position 231,857 of record APFE031476983.1, read on the forward strand.
AGACAATTATGATGACATGGAAAGAAGCATGACATTGCGCCTTAGTAGCATGGCATGTGGCAGATGGAAATGGCCTTTTTGGGTGGCCAAGTGGGCCAAATCTAAGTGACACGTGGCACCACTCGTAGACTTCCATGTGGCAATGATGACATAAGTTGATGATGTGGCATATCCTTGGGATTCACACCAAGGGAAAGTTTTGTAAGGGACCAACAAAGTAAAGTGAGTCTAGTCATCTAGGGTGCAAACAAGATGATGTACGACCAACACAGTTGTATTCTAGACTTTTATAAATATCTAGGAGATGAGGAGATCTGGGGTGCAAGCAAACTTTAGAGAATACTCGATATGTGGACCTTTATCCAGGATATTTGAACATTCGGGGATCTAGAGTTTTTGACCCCCAACAAAAATGAAATGGTTCCAGATACCAGACTATGTTTCAATTAAACAATGTGGGACCAAGGTGTAGCGATGATAAGGAACAACAAAATTTGGCAGAACACCATTCGCTGATAGAGACAAGTTGGATGCTACCATGGCAACATGTTGTAGCTAGACCATTTAGATATCCTAAAATCCAGACCTCCAAGAATTCTATGTAATGGCATAACACAAAATGATTTGAATACCAAATTGTAGTGCTAAGCACTTTTTGAGTTTAAGGCATGGATCTATGGTTATGATTTCATGTGAAAGAGAGCTGAAGTTAAGGGCATGACAACTTTTGAAATTTGGAATTTCAATGCCAAAATTAAATGAAGTGACAATTGAAGAAATGACTTATAATTGTTGCAATGACTAAGTCCAGTTTACATAGTCAAGAGGAATATGCACCAGAAGTAATAAATGTGATTTGATGCCCATGGTACTTTGTGTGTAGTAGCTAAATGGAAATGTGATTTAAGGAATTGGTTGGTTGTTTGGTTGAAGACTGGAGGATGAGACAATGCACCAAAATGTGCTCTAAGAGATTAAAGGAAGAAATGAAGGTTGAGTGCAATTGTTGAGAAGTTCATCTTCAAGTTGTATAAGTAAAAAAGAAGTACCTCCTCAATTTGTGAATAAATAAATGACATCCATAATCAACCACTTTCATAGTTAATGAAGGTCCTCATTGAGCCATGTGTAACAGAGTTGAACAAAATGCAATTGTGTTGAGAGAAGGTTGTCTCTCCCATTGGTGTGTTTAGACTTAGACTAATCCTAAGCTTCTACCTTATGTGTGAGTGTACCAGACAGCCGAAGGCTGAGTGAGGTTGTGTGTGCCTGAAGAGTATAGAGGACAGACGAGACATGTTGGATCAAAATTTGTGAATGGGAAAAGTTGAGTAGAAGTTGAGTAAGAGGAACAATTGGTTCTAGTTGCAGAACTTAAGCTATTATAAGACTTTGTAAGGGTAGAGCAAAGTATGAGGGTGTTGAGTGCATTGTGATATATTAGGCTAAGAGTGAGCTAAAGCAAGAGCACCTTTGGATCTGAGTTTAAAAATGCATGAAGTATAGGTTTTAAAGTTCAACAACCTTCACATCAAGGAGTTGGTGCTTCCTTCAAGTGGGTTCCTAAGAAAGAAATTGGGGGTCGGTGCCTCCTACAAGTAGTGGCTTGCAAATCAAGGGTGCTTCCTTTTGGTTGGTCCCAAGGAAACGAAATAGGGAGTTGATGCTTCTTGTTGGTTGGTGCCAACAAAAACAATAGGGGTTGTTGCTCCTGCAAGTAGTGTCTTGTGAATCAGGGAGTTGGTGCCCCCTGTTTGTTGGTGTTATTGAAACCAAATAGGGAGTTGGTGTTTCCTATTAGTGGGTGATCACAAAACTTGATGTAATCAATAGTGGTGGCTTAAAATTTACATCATAACAAAATAATATTTATGGTTTTCTCCATTTTTGGGTTTCCACAAATAAAAAATAAAAAATAAAAAAATCTATGTCATATGTGTATAATGGTTGTAGTGTAGTTGTGTATATTTTCATATGTTTACATGATATGTTGTTGAATGTTTTAAATGCTTAAATCTGGTAATAACTGTTAAAACCGGCCTTAATATTGATTCACCCCCCTCCCTCTTAGTCTTAACATGGTTTCCAACAATTGATATCAGAGTAGGTTCCCTCACGAACAACTTAACTACTGGAAGGTAGATCTATAAGTGATCATGGCTAACCAGGATTGACTTACACAAGATGGAGTACCATTTTTTGATGGATCAAATGATATCTTCTAGAAGGTAAGAATAGAAGCTTATTTAATGGCTAATGACTTTCAGATGTATAGTGCTTTATATAGAGTGGAGCGAAGAATGAATATGATAGTGAATCCAAGAATATTATCTTGAAAGGAATATCAAATTTAGGCTCAGATAAGGTGAGACATTGTGAGTCTGCAAAAGAAATGTTGGATAAGTTGTGATGTATACATGAAGGAGGAAATCAAAAAGGACAAGCAAATATTGAAGAACCATGTTGCTCTTATAAAAAATCAAACCTTGAAGAAGAACCTTTTGTCATAAATGTTGTTGGTGGAGATAAAAAGAAAGAAAGGAAGAAAAAGAAGAAGGAATCCCAGAAGAAAGATACTAAAAATAGTGAACATGGAGATGCAAAAGACTCAGATGAGATGTAATAATGTCTAAAATGTAAGCTATTATCCTGCTATAATTACATGAGATTAGTTAATTTGTCTTCTAGATGTTCATATGCAAGTTCATAAGAAAGAGATAGATGTACATCTCGTAGAAATAAAGAAGGACCTACACTTATAGAAATAGGAGATGAAGAGACCACTCAAGAATAAAATAAGATCATCCCTGGTAGTGATGAAGAAGGAATACTTCTCGTGCCCATGGAAGAATCTTTAGATTCAAAAAGGGATCAAGGTATTAAAAATGTAAATAAGACAATTGATCATAAGAAGATTCAACAAGAAGAAGTCAAAAGAACGAATGAAGTATTGATAAATCAACTGAATGAATGAGAAGCTTGTTGTGGGAGACTAGAGGTTGACATAGTCTCATTGAGACATTATTTAGAAAAGGCTAATGACCAGTTATCTCAATATCAAAAGCTTGAAAAGAGTACAGATATCTTGGATGAGATTCTCAATAGCCAGATATCTCCTCTCATTCAAACTCGATTGAGCAATGAAGGAGAGTCATGCACCAGGAACACTGAAATCAAAGAAGTAATTAATGTTAATGTTGTCAAAAGAGTTGAAGGTGGACATCGGCAGCAACAAGGAATGCAACAGAAGCAGACTGAGGTGAATAACCACCATAAGTAGTTGCAACAAAGCAAGATAAATAACCAAAATGTATATCAATAGCAAAGGAAAGCTCCTAACAACCACAACAAATGAGTGAAGAACCAACAGAGGTCCTTTCCCCCTCAAGGGAAAAATCATCAAAGGAAAATGACCCCCAAGTACCAAATTTTCTTTAATGGTTATTGTTTTTCTTACAATAATTATGGACATAAAGCAATAGATTGTAGATATTATGTAAGAAATTAGGGTACATTGAGTAGCACCATCAAGAGAGCTTACAAACTCCCTAAGGAGTGTATATGTAATAGAAATAGAGGATATGTTGAGAATGTTTTTTTTTTCCCGAGAAGAAAATCATAATTTTATTATAGGTGAAATTACATGCTATAGATGCCCATGGGCATATGTTGTATTATGACCAAAGTCCACTATCAAAGTTCTGAAATAATTACAAAAGACCCCGAGGGGTGTACTATGCTATTTTAAATTCCAAAAAGGAAACCAAAATGTCATCCAGATGGTGATGACTGTTATGTAATATCAAAAATTTACATCGATTTATCAATATGTATTATAAACAAAATTGTAAGCAAAAATTCTGTAAAATTAGGGGTTGTTCTTCCTCTAAATTTCCCCGTCAATGTATGGCTTGTGGAAGTACTGGTATGTTCTTGCTGGTATGTGTTCTATGATCAGCCAATCTCCTAGAGGGTTATTTGTCGCTTCTTTCGGAAGCTTGTCTGCTCTTTCATTTCTCTGCCTATAGATGTGAGAGCAAGAAATCTGATCAAAATATGTTTAAAAAAAAAAAAAAATCCATAATAGATCTCAGAGAGTAAGCATTGCAAGTGGCATTGTTATTAAACCCGTCAATCACATTCTTTGAGTCCCCATAAATTTGAAATTTCTTGCATTGATGATGTATAGCAAAGTAAATCAGATGTCGAAGAGAAATCAGTTCAGCATGATTATTTGTTCCATGGCCTAATCTCATGCTAATCTGAAAGGAATGTGATTCGATGAGATGGAAAATGATGCCACCCCCACAGCCATGGGCTTGAGCAGCCCCATCAAAATAGGCCCAAGGTATTGTCTTGTCAATCTTCTCCTGTCTTATAATCTTGGGCCTGTTGGTATTTTCCTCTGTAGGTAATTGCTCATAAGTTGAGTAGATTTTTGGTGGGATCAGATTCTAGATTATTGGTTTGTCTTGAAAGATTATGAGATTTCACTTCAGCCAGATATGCCAAGAGACCAGAAGGGGTAAGTTTCTTGTCTTTGATTCCATTTCTTCTCCCCACCAACTGTCCCAAGCGGTCAGTAAGTTTTCTCCTTGCCAGCTCTTGTTTATGTTTAGAGTTGTACGAACTTGTGTCCATATTGAAATTGTAATGGGGCAAGTGAGGAAGAGATGTTGTGTCATTTCCTCCTCCTGATGGCAGAGGATGCACAAGGTAGGACCAGTGAAAGCCCTCTTTCTAAGATAAGTTCTAGAGGGAATTTTATTTTCAAGAATGCACCACATCAGGAGTCTTGTGCACATGGGGGCTTTCAGTTTCCAGAGAGGCTTCCACCAGCTTTTTAAGCTTTCCGGCTTTGAACCAGCGACAATGATGTCATAGCCATGTTTAGAGGAGTATTGGTCCTTTTTTGGGTGTCCCCAAATAAGTTCATCCTCTTGATTAATTAGTCTGACATGTGATTCTGTAAGGGCTTGAAGGAAATTTTTCCATGTCCTATCCCATTCAAAGGGTATGTTCTAGTTCTCCCGAGAGAGCCAAGCTTGAGAAAGGAAAGTAGAGTTTTGTTGATCACCGAGCTGTTCAATATAT
>APFE031476984.1:0-10728 GCA_000404065.3 Pinus taeda
AAATTGGTACATCAATTTCCCGGGGTCGTAACTTTGGCATACGATCTCCGTTTGACGCGAATGATAGCTCATTAGAAAGATCTATTCGAGCACTATCATTGTTGGAACGGGCAACATCGGTCCATTCCATGGACCCATGTTGCCCCCGGATTCTCCAAAAAACATCGTTTAGGGCCTCAAAACGACTCCGGAAGTTCAGGACTCGAAAAACTGCTAAAAATAATAAGTTGTGCTACAATTAAGGAAACTGAAAAAACTGAAAGAGACAATTGTGGGGGTCCAAATGGGATAGGTGGGTGGCCACCAACATCCACCTGGATCATTCATACAGAGGTATTTCTACCTTCGATCTTCCACTTGCTTTTTCCAACATCTTGAGAACTTTGGTTGCTTCACTTTCTTCCTCTTCTTCTTCCTCAGAAGATTCTTCTTCATCATTGACATCTTCCTCATCAGGGACTCTCCTCTAAACAGTTTCTATCGCCTCCATTCTTGTGCAAAGAGGTCTGATTTCTTCAAGCAGTACTACATTGGCCATAGGTCTTCCCTGACCTATACCAGCTCCTCCTCTCCTGGGTGGCATATTTGTTGAAGTTCTGAGAACAATAATATATTCCTTTCTTTGATACCGATTGATGGCAGTTTTGACCGCTAATACTATGTTCCTCGAACTTCTGCCTCAATTTGTTTTTACCAGCTGTGACGCTTCTGAGTGAGGATTGAAAACTCAAGTTTTGGAGGCCTTCCCCTGGGTATTTTGTCGAGTTTGATGACTCAATAGAAAGTAGACACGCGGAGCTACTTGACCGAGCTTCCAAAGTTTGAAATGGACTCCTAAAAGTCGATCAAAAACAACTCTAAACTGGCTTTATGCTTCTGCAATGCTAGTGAGACCCTTTTGTCTCAGGCGCGACCCTTCTGTGATTGATGGGTTTTTTTAAAGTGATTTCAAGCAAAAAAAAAGGTAGAAATTCAAGGTTTCTTTAGATCTATCATTGAGAAAATATGCAATTAGGATAAAATACTCACAACATTGAGGAGATCTATAGATCTATCTCATTTGGATGCAAAATTCCCACAGATACACAATTGATTGGATATCAATATACAAGATTCCACCATTACACTACAACAAAATGATTTTCATTGATTGAAGCAAACAATTCCTTGACATAGGATGATGACAGATACACCATGAAACTCCGTTGAATCAATTATGAAAAGAAAAACCACAACGCAGAAATTCCTCTAGCCCTTACTAGCCTGATCTACATTTAGCCTCTCCCACCAAAAATACGTTTTTCCTCTTTTTTTAATGCTCCTCTCTAAATTCAAATTTCTCAAACAACCTAATCCCTAATTAATTGGCCGAACAGACACCAAAGCTAACAAACTCAATCACTTCACTCCTAATCCGGGCACTCCAACAACTTTTACAAACAAATAATAAGTAAGAAAATTTAAGAGGTCCAACCCTCTTTAGTAAATAATTTTGACTGGTCAGTTCCAAGGTAATGTATCTCATTTGATCCTCCTACATCATTATTTTATCACAAAAATTACATATCTTTTCCTCCCAAGGCATTTTAGGTCTAGCCCAACTCTCAATTTTACTATGCAACTCATGAGAATTGATTCTAATTTTAGCAATATTTATTTTTTCTTCGGCTCAAGGGTTTATCTCAACTAGTTGTTGTTAATGTTGTTAGGCATTTGGTTGATTATGTTAATAGATGTCTAGTTTGAATCCCCAAGGCTAAGATGCTATAGTCTACACTGCCAAGTTTACTAGGGATGCCAACCCTGAATATTAAGAAGCATTATTTAAGTTTCATTGTGAGATTTTCCTCAAGTTAGATTAAGGAAATACATTTTTAATTTTCTAACGTGTGGTTGATGGCCATCTCTTTATAGTACATTAGTTTGCACATACTTTTTTGTTTCTTCATGACCCATAATCTCTCTTGAAATCTGGTATTGTTGGTGCTTTTTATATAATTGATATTTTGGATTATGTCTTCCTCTTAAATCCTCTAGTCTTTTAGCTAGGAAGGAGAATCCTTATGTCATCATCTATTAATCATGGAGTGATGTTTATTGGGATTGGAAGTAATGTCAAGAATGGTTTTACCGTTCAAGTTAGTTAACTTATGCTTATATGTAAGATACCTGATCATAACTTTACTCTTAATGGGAGAATCTCTAACCTCTAAGAGGAAAATGGAATAAAAAGTATTGTTATTAAATTTATGATTAAAAACTAAAAATTACTTTAAATTTACTCAATTATTACCCAATTTACAATAATTAATTTTCGTGTATAAAAAAAATTGTCTAAAAATAATAAATTCATTTGAAAAAATAATAAAACTATTATTATTATTATATATTATTTGCATGTAAATTTATTAAGAGTATATATTATATTTCCCATAAATTTATAATCTATTTCGGAGTGATTGGCTTATGAAAGTAAAGTAACTGAAATATGAATAAACTCACTCTTACCTTTAGCCAAAAGCACAACATATATAGGTAAAGGTGGAGTATAAGTTTGAACATTTTGACCACAGTAATAGTACCATACACTTTATTTATTAAATGAAAGATATTTTAGGTGGAAAAGTGTTCAATCTTGGAGTTATGAAGCATAAAAATTGATTGATTGATTTTAAGTTAGGTATTTTATATTATTGCACAAGAAAGTTACACAGTCCAAAAATATTTACTTTTGATTTTTTTTAATGGGAGATCAGAACAAAAATATAAGTTTAAAATTTTGAGGTTGTTAAGACTTTATTTAATCAGAGTATTAGATTTGAAAAAACATATGGAAATAAGATGAATATTATAAAGCTTCAACATATATAGACTGGATAACATTAAAAAATTATAGAAACTAAAATAAGAAAAACAGATAAAACATGGAGACTAATGGACTGAGTCTTTAGGCTACAGAGATGGCTAAACAATCTTCTCATCCATGGAGAAGGAGTGGTTTGTTGAGCCTCTGATGAGAGTGGTAAGTTTATCATTGATGTTATCAATTTTATTTTCCATCTCGATGAACCTAATTTAATTTTCTTGTTGGTGATTAGCACCTTGATGCTGATAGCTCTATTGTGTAACCAACGCCATCTCCATGGACAAAGACCAAAGGTAAGCGACCATTTAATAGGAAAGCAACCCCAATGAATCTCAACATTCTTAGGTTGGAGGATTGGGCATGCATTGGGATGTGAATAATTTGCAAGGCTAAGGAGCAAGGTGTTGTCGAACACCACATACACCACCTAAACTGAGTAGTGTGTGATTTCCACTATGACAAGGAATGATAGAGTTACAAGTTTCCTAGTAATCAAAGAGACTGCAACCCCATTATTTGCATTGATTGTGAGAAATGCACATAAAAATCAAGAGGCGTGAACATAAACATCATAACACGAGAAGGGTGAAATGTTGATGTACCAATCCACCGAGGTGGGTTGTACTCGAGTCTGCTCACCTCCAATGAATGACATCTCCTTTCATAAGAGGTGGTAAGCATAGTATTTGATTTGACTGGCACTTACAAGGTGCCAAGTACCTCGCACAACTAAGCCTCTCTTCATTTTATTTGTCATGATGTCAGGGGAAGGGGGAAGGGCACCCTCCATGAGGAAGGATGAAAAGTATTTCTATAAACATTTTAATTTTTATTTAAAAAAGTGATGCTTGGTACTTTGTAGGTAGAAAAAGTATGGGGGTGAGGGGCTGAGATAGTGGGGGATATGTGGCTCGGTGTCGGTTGTAGTTATTAAATAGAATGCTGACTAATAGTTATTCTTTAATATTTTATCTTTTCTCAAGATCGATATAATTTACTATATAGATTATGTTTTTTTAGTTAAATTAATAATAATAAATAAATTTAACATTAATATATTTTTAAAATTTAACATAAATAATAGAACTAAATTTATTACGTATCAATTTATTATCCCACTAATGTATATTCATTAAAATTAAATAAAATAATAAAAATAATAAAAAACCCATTAACATTATTATACTCAATCAATGTAACTCAATTAATATAACATTTATTTTAATCACAATTTAAATATTATAAAAATAAACTAAATTTTGTAATATTCATTAAAATTAAAATAAATAATAAAAATAATAAAAAACATTAACATTATAATACTCAAACAATTAAACTCATTAAATATTAACATTTATTTTAATTCACAATTACATATTCAATAAAAATAAACTAAAATGATTAAATAATATAAATTAATTAAAATAAATATGTCTAATATAAAAAGCAAAATATATTTTCCAAAACAAATATTGGTAAAACATTCGAAATAATGCAATCTCTATATTAAAAAAATATATATTAGAATATCACCATAAAATCTCTAGTAAACAAAAATTTATATTTGGGTATTTTAATTAAAAATTTAATTAAATTTGTGTGGTTAAATATCACATCCAAATAGTTTCCAACATAGTATTTAAAATTATTATGCATCCAAATATTTTCCAACATAATGTACAATTTTAATTTATGGTGAAAAAGTAAGGTCAAAAGCATGTACATGTATCTCGAGGAGAAGGTTGGGCTTTTACGATGTATATGGAACGGCCCACTGAGAGGGATGGGAGTTAGCATCGTTGTTGATAAAGTTGGGGACCAATGGAGCTCGGAATCTGAATCACATAAATAAAGGCAACACGGGTACGTATATTCACAACAAATATTGAATAGGTATAACAAAACTATGAAAAAGCTTGGACATATATGTACGTCTCTATTAATGTTTAATAATAATAATAAATAATAATAATTGGTATGGGTAGGTTATTTATTTTGGTTTTGATGATGAATTATATTTTGTGGTTCGAAATGTGTTAATTTAAAAATTATAATGTGTTAATTTGAAAATTGTAATGTTATTTATTTGGAAGAAGTTATTTATAACATTATGAATTATAGAAGTTTGTATTTGGAAATGAAAATAAGTTTTTCAATTTTTTTTTGGGACAATAGAGCAGTTGATACAATGAGATGTTATCTCCTCCACCTAGTTTCAAATTTCATGGAGGATATCTTTGGCCCATTTTGATAAGGCTTAAGGAGTACGCTCTTCCATCCCAAGGAGTCTAGCTCTAGATGAGCCATAAATTCCCGATATATTTGGTTTACAAGTTACTGGATATACTCTTGGTGTTACAGTGGCAACAACTAAGTTTGATCTTAGACCTCATCCAAATTACTATAACTACTGCAACTAGTTAACAATTCAATGGAGGTTTAAATTTGAGAATAAGAAAGTTGAGATTTAATGGCATGTTTCATTCTGATCTTAACACAAATTTAAGTTTTTTTACAAATTATTTTTGGTTTTTTTATTTATCAAATTAAAAAAACAAAAATATTTTTATTTGATTTTTTTTAAGGTTTCGTTGAAAAGTCCTTAATCATTTATTCTTCTGGGCAAGTTTGTGAATACTTTCCCTCAAGTTAGCCTTATAAGAGATTTTTAAACCTAAACCTTATGTTTATTTATTTTTCTCATTTTGATAACATAAAATAAAACTAGGCTAATTATCACTTTAGATATTTTGAGACAAATAAAATGGCTAATCATAAGAACCATTTTCATGAATTTATTAGATCATGGGAATGGTTTAGATCATGGGAATGGTTATGTGATGATAGTGATTGTAACATAAGATATGGGGAGAATGAAAACATGGAGAAGGAACTAAAAGCACAAATATGGAAAGGAATTGAAAACTACCACAAAACAAATGCTCATGACAAAGGCTCAACTAGAGAATCATATGAGAAAATACAATCCTATGGAGATAAGGGAAGGAGCATTAGGAAGAAGCTAGAAGAACACAACATCTAATAAAAAAATTGCAAGGGAGATTCAAGTATTTGTTGTTGCAGCAAAATCCCAAACTTGCATTTTTGAGACATTTTACCTCATAATTGATTTCTGCAAGTTCTTTTATATAAGAACAAGCAAAAATCATGGAAGAAGACACTATTGAACAACATTATCAGCATGTCGTAAAAGCAATTCCATCTTTGTTGTCGTTAAATTATATAAAAAAAGAATGTTGTTAATTTTTAAAGTATGGTTACAAAACTGTTTAATTTCTTAAGTCTTTATACAAGACAAATAATTACTAAATTTTTTAAAGAAGAGTAAATAAGAAGTAATTACTTACTACTTTTAAATATTTTATTTTATTTTTAATATAAAGTCAATTTTTAATTAAAATTAAATAATATAAGTATTTTATGCAATAAATTTAATTTTATTAAACAAAAAATACCACATATTTAATATCTTAGATACGCTTTAAGAAAATGGATTTCTAAATAATAAAAACATATTTTTACTTTTGCTAGAGCTTGTGTAGAGATTGACCTTAGCAAAGGTCTACTTAACTGCATTAACCTAACACCTAAAAAACTCAGTGGACTCAATTATTAGATTATGAGAGCACCACCAAATTGAGAGATCGGATATGTTTTCAAACGAGACACCTGCATAATACATGCCCGCATGGAAAAAGGTCCCAAAAAAGAAAAATGAGATGGACTCAAAAGCCAAAGGGATGGCAATTTTCTGACCTTAATCTCTCAAAAAAAGAAGAAGAAGAAACCATGGAGAACTATACAAGTAAGTATGGATATACAACATCAACAAGGTAATCATGTCTGTGAGAACTCATATTCAAACAAATATAAGTTCGCCCGCAGACTATTGGTAATGAAATGGCAATGGTAATTGTTGAACCCAACTCTTAAAGTTGGCAAAAAGTTCAGAAAAGGAAAAACGGAAAAGAGAAACTAAATGATTTTTATTATACAATATTTTATAGGTAATTTTTTTTTTTCCTTTTTGCCCACCTCAATAATTCAAAAAATTTATGAAAATACATTATACATCTACAAAATTAATTAATCTTTTAATTCTTGAACTAAATAAATTATATAATATAATATATATATATATATATATATATATGATATATTGTATAATAAAATTTAAATGTGATATTCAAATTGCGTTTAACGCCCATTTCATCACAATGGGTAAGTAAATCATTCTCTTAATTAACAATGACAAAAAGTCCGAATGATGATCAATGTATAAATTATTATAAAAAAAAATTATATTATAGAAGTAGAAATAAATAAATACAAAAATCCTCACTAAAAGATTTATAATAATGTAGTATATAAACTATGTCTTTACAAATATTCGTTATATGTATAATAAGTGATTCGTTAAACCAAGACTCATTGATAATTTACATTGGAAGTTACCAATAATTAATATATTAAATTATTATCTTTTACAATATTCGTTTTATATTTATAATCAGTGATTCGTTGAACCAAGACTCACTGATAATTTACATTGAAATTTACCAGGCTAGCATTGTGGAACCCTTAACCATAATAAACCACATTAGAAAAAAGCCCTATTCTAATAGATTGATTAAATAGTTAGCAACTTAGTGTAAGCTTGGAAATGCATATGACAATTTTAACCCTTTTTTCCAAATATAAAGATAGGATAATAAATAAATAATGAGCAGTTTGAAATTATTATTATTAAAAAATAATAATAATTTTTTAAATAATAAGTGTTAAGCTTTTAAATTGTGGGTTAAATTAGAATAAATTTGTATTGTAGGTGTATGTTTAGAGATTTGCTTTTCTATTTAATTCTACAATTCTGAAGAAAACACATGTTTTTAACAGTTAAGCTCACTAAAACTTATTAACTCACTGAAACTTATTCTTATGTATACTTGAAAAATATTAAATTATTTCCATAATCTATGAATACAACTTGTCAATATCTAAGATTAAATTTGGTAATCTATGTAAATACCCTTAGATGTAACTCTTGAAATATTCCAAACTTTGTAAATAATAGAGATGTACCTCTTAAATTGATTATTGTATTATCTTTTGTTTACTAGGTTATGTGAGTTCGAGGTGACTAGCACGCCTAACATGTGGCTTGAGTAGCCATGACCCAGGGGCATCTAAGCCATCAAAATCACATTGAGATCATACCTAGCCTGGGCCACACCAACCCTTAGCATGACTGGATTTTTGTCCATGAAGTTTCAAACCAGTGACATTTTCACGACAGAGTCCCTTAATAAAACATCTTATCATGTCTACTTTATGCCCCGTGGGTTGATTATTGTATTTTCATTGAAATTTGTTTATTTTTAAGAGAAATTAAAAAAAATAACAAATCAATTTAATTTTTAGTTAAACTGTAATTCTAAGATAAGATTATATTATTATTTAATTAAAATAATTTTAATATATATTATTTGAAATGATAAATATTTTAAATTATTTTTAAATAACTAATTTATTTTTTAATATAAAAGTTATTGTTGTTGTTGTTATAATTGTGACAACTAGAATGGACAACTAGAGTGGTCTCTTATTCACGGGCTTCATAATTTTACCATATTTATGTCAAGTGATGCTACAGGATGGGTTCAATTCCCTCTACTACCATTATAATCACTAGATGCACCACGCCTACCCCTAACATAAACATAGGTCATTTTAACATAATATGTTATTCCAAAGGTGAGCTACACCATGGGTCAATTCCATCCCCTACTACTATAATCACAAAAGTGCGCAAAGTCTACCCTTAACGTCAACACAAGTCCAACTTTGAACCAAACACCTTAATGTAACTTGCTTTGCCAAATATTTTATTTCAAAATCTATATATATATATAATCTATAATTTTAATAAACACAATGTTTTATTTTAATAAATATTATATTTGCTTTCATATATATATATATATAATATATAATTATATGATATGTATATGTATATGTAATGTATAATGTATAATGTATATGTATTACATACCTAATATATATATATATAATATATTATATATAATATATATAGTATGTAATACATATACATATACATATACATATACATATAACATATACATACATATACATATATAATATATAATATATATATATTATAGTTAATAATATATCTTATTTTATTTTTTTTCGAAGAAAAATTGTAATTTTATTCAGGCCCTAAAAATCAAAGAACAAAATTACTTTTTGCAGATGGTTGTAGGCATTCCTTTATATCAGCCTTTCGACTGACCCCCAAAAAAGAAAAAAATGAAAAAAAAAAAAAATTACATGAATCTTTCCAAGCGGTGCTAGTCATTAGTTTGCAACTAAAAACCAAAACCAACTAGAAAGAAGAAACTGGGACTAAGAAAAACTGCTTAGTCACACTTTTCTACCCTTCTTCTTTTCTACTTTTCGCCATCCTCCTTGATTAGGAGTGGATGTTACAATGATCAGTTGGTTGTTTTTTGTTTTCCTCAGATGTTCTTTATCTGAGTCCGAGCTCTCAAAGGAATAAGGACGTTTGGATCCTCCGATTTCCTTCTCCTTCTACATTTCTTGATCAAGATTTCCTTCTGCATCTAGATTTTGTGACCTTGTTGCCACCATTCGTTCCTAATTGTTTCCTTCACTTGTTGGGGGAGCTTGTGGATTTGAGTTATCCTCAGTTATAGGATCCTCTTCCTCTTCTTCATCAGGTTGTTGGGTTGGGAATTGTCATCCCTTAGGCTTCTTGATTTGTTTCTTTTTCTTTCTAGGATCTTTCTTTGTCAAAGGACATGAGTTTTGTAAATATCCAATTTGTAGACAAAAGTGACACATGTATGTCATATTCTCATAATCTAAGAATTGAGTCGAACACTAATTGTTGTGTGTCAGAAGAATACGATCAAGAAGTCGTTTGTTGAGCTCTACCTCTATGCAAATTTAGGGAAAAGTATATATTTCTTCTTTTGTTCGTTGATTATCCATCTTGATGTATCTCCCCAATAGGTTACCTATTGCTTCTAGGACTTTTGGATGCCAAAAATGAAGGGGTAGGTTATGTAATCTTACCTATACTGGCATTTTGGAGACCACCATTGAGTTGGCATCGAATTTTGGGAACCATGGGGTGATAAATAGTCCTATGTTACCTCAAAACTATGGACCCTCTTGTATAACATACTCTCTTATCTCCAATGATTCAAATTTTACTATGAAAAAATCCTTGAAGCATAGATGAACCTCACAATTTGGCGTCCAAGTCGTAAAAATCCAGAAGATATCCAGAGGTTTTGGCCAAAAACCATTAAACCTACAAATGATCACCTATGATTGATAGGTTGTACGAAGATTAGTTGACTATGCTAGATCTATTGTCATTGCCAAGATTTGTTTTATCTGCTCCACAATATAGGGCCCAGGAATGTTTAGAATTGGTTTATATTTACCTGAAGAAGCAAATTTACCTTTAATAGAATCTTTGCAAGAAGTAGATCCATGGATTGGTCCTGATCTAGTGGATCAAAAATATGCTCAAAAAATAAAGTTATCGGAATGGCTTGAACCCTGAACGACTGTGTAGAGCTCATGGTTCTAAATCTGGCACAACTCGTTTCGCAGAAAATGGATGTCGTATGCTCCCAAAAACGAGTTCTGATCAATTTTGGAAACAACTAAAGAATAGGAAAAAGGCAGTGCAAGGATTCCTAGTCAGCAACCCATACCACTGACTTGGCAAGCTAACTGGGTTCCATGGGCCAATAACAGTGCGACGCTTAGTAAGTTTCTACTAG
>APFE031476992.1:0-33645 GCA_000404065.3 Pinus taeda
TCTTATGGACTGCTTTGACCATGACTTTGCTTTTTTGGGTCGTCTCACTAAGCTCCAATAGACTAGAACAGTGGATGAATATATTATAGCCTTTGAAGCCTTAGCTTTCCGCACTTTAGGTCTACAATATGAGTTCTACACGGAATGTTTTATCAGTGGTCTTAAAGAGGCTTTACAAGCCCACGTCCGACTACACCACCCTCCCTCATGGTTGTAGAATTGCAGGATAGCTCGTGAAGTAGAACATGTGTTAGTGGGCTAGTCCAATCGCCCAAATTTCACTACCAAGGGTCCACCCCCACAAGCTCACAGCACTACCCAAACACTCAAAGTTCAAAAGGTGTCACCTGCAGAAATTGAAGAAAGAAGAAAGCAGGGATTATGTTACTACTGTGATGAAAAATACTCCCCGGGGCATAAATGCAAGGAGCCCAAATTTTTTCAAATTAATGCTAATGTTCACAGCTCATCGGAGGAAGCCCCACCACTTGAGGAACCAAAGGAGGAAGAAGAGGACAACTAGAAGGACAATGTACCTGAAGAACCAGTTATTTCGATTCATGCTTTGGAAAGGATTTCTTCACCTCAAACTCTCAAAATCAGAGGTTTTATTAAGCATCACCCTGTAGTTGTCTTGATTGATAGTGGAATTACACATAATTTTATCCATCAAAGGGTCGCGAAAGTAGTACATTGTTTTGTATGAGAAATTTCTAACTTCTAAGTCCAAATTGCTGATGGGGGAACAACGAAATGTGAAGGCCGCTGTGAAAATGTCAAACTTCAAATGGGGGATTATCAGTTAAACACCCACATGTTTTCCATACACATGGGAGGGTACGACATTGTCCTAGTTGCTGAATGGCTTCGCACACTTGGCCCAATCACAATAGATTTCCAGGAGTTATATATGAGCTTTAAGCAGAACAACCACACACATACCCTCCGCGGACTCCAGGCGGGAGCTCCCTCTATCATCAGCTCACATCGGATGGAAATATTGTTAAAAAAGAGCCATCATGGAGTTATAGCTCAATTTAATGCCATCCAGGCCTTCGAATCCAATTCTCTTCCGATTCATCCTAAGATGCAATAGATCTTAAATAACCATCTGCCAGTCTTTGACAAGCCTCATGAGCTTCCACCCTCGAGAGGGGAACATGATCATAGCATCACTTTTGTCCCAGGGGACCAACCACCAAATGTGCGCCCATATAGATATCCGTTCGCCCAAAATAATGAAATATAAAAAATAATCAAGGAACTTTTGGAAGCAGGTGTCATTCTTCCCAGCATTAGTCCTTATTCATCACCGATGGTCATGGTGCTCAAGAAAGATGGGGAATGGCGTATGTGTCCAGACTTCATGGCCCTCAATAAATTGATAGTCAAAGATAAGTTTCCCATCCCAGTTGTTGATGATTTTCTGGATGAACTAAATGGGGCTCAATTTTTCACTAAGCTTGATCTTCGCTCAGGCTACCACCAAATTCGCATGAAAGAAGTCGACATTCCAAACACTGCTTTCAGAACTCATGAAGGCCATTATGAGTTCCTAGTCATGCCATTCGGTCATTGTAATTCCCCATCTATTTTTCAGAGCCTTGTGAACCACTTGCTCAAACCATATCTCAGAAAATGTGTCCTTGTTTTCTTAGATGACATGCTCATCTTCAGTCGCACTTGGGCTGCACATCTTCAGCATGTAGATCTGCTCTTGCAACTGCTCCGCGAGCATAAATTATTTGTTAAGATGTCCAAGTGTTCTTTTGGCATGGAAGAACTTGAGTATTTGGGCCACATTGTGGGGCGTGAACGTGTCAAGGTGGAACCCAAAAAGATCCAGGCAATGAAAGATTGGCCTCAACCTAAGACCTTAAAGAGCTTGAGAGGATTTTTGGGTCTCACGGGCTACTATCGAAAATTTGTCCACAATTATGGTCACATTGTGAGGCCCCTCACTCAACTCTTAAAAAAAAATCATTCCTTTGGAATGATGAAGCACAACAGGCCTTTACAGCTCTAAAAAATGCCATGTGTTCTACCCAGTCTTAGCACTACTCAAGTTCACCAAATCGTTTGTCATTGAATATGATGCTTTGGCTACAAGTATTAGGGAGGTCTTAATGCAGGAAGGTCGACCCTTGGCTTTCACAATCCAACAACTAAGTGGGAAGAATCTAGGACAATCTACCTATTAGAAGGAGATGATGGCCATCTTACATGTAGTAGACACCTGGCGACCTTACCTATTAGGGCGATGCTTTCAAATCCGCACAGACCATCAAAGACTTAAATAGTTTTTGGAGCAATGTCTATCCTCACCACAAAAAGATATAAATGGCTCGCCAAAATGCTGGGATATGATTATAAGATAATTTACAAGAAAGGGTACGAAAATATTGTAGCATATGCATTATCTTACCAATTTGAGGAGGAAAGTACCCTGCTCGCAATTTCCATTCCCATTCCAGAATGGATTGAAGAGGCTTGAAGGGAATGGTTTTCACATCCCTATCTCTCCCAACTCATTACTCAATTGTAGGCGGATCCAAATTCCACCGAGGGCTACTCGTGGTAGGATGAGATTCTTCGCTACAAGGACATATTCATAATATCACCAACATCCACCCTCAAAAGACGCATTTTGGTGGAGTTGCACTCATCCCCCACTACAGGACATTCAAGCTTTTAGAAGATGTATGCTCGCACTTGAAGATCATTTTTTTGGACAGGCATGAAAAAGGACATTCTTACTATTGTAGTGCAATGGGATGTCTGTCAACACCAAAAAGGAGAGACAGTCAAAGCACTAGGTACATTACAACCATTGCCCATCCCGACATCAATATGGATGGAGGTTTCTATGGATTTCATTATAGGTCTTCCAAAGTTAGGAAACAAGTCAGTCATCATGGTGGTTGTGGACAAGCTTTCTAAGTATGCTCATTTTTTCACCCTACCCCACCCTTTTACACTAACTTTGGTCGCTCAATCTTTCATGGATCAGATCTTCAAATTGCATGGCATGCCCACTTCCATTGTGTCTAATCGTGACTCAGTCTTCACTAGTAATTTTTGGCAGGAACTCTTCTGGCTATAAGGTACCTAACTAAAACTCAATACTTCCTATCATCCACAAACTGATGGTCAAACTGAAGCAATCAAAAAATGTCTGGAAACCTACCTAAGGTGTTTCACTTCAGAAAAGCAACATCTCTGGGTACAGTGGTTACCTCTAGCTAAATGGTTGTATAACACCAACTATCATGCCACCACCAAAATGACTCCATATGAAGCAGTTTATGGTCGACTCCCTCCTTCCCCTACTTCTTATATCAAGGGGTGCTCAAAGGTACAAGAAGTGGATCAACTCCTATAGAACTGCACAACCATGCTCACCCATCTTAGGGAGAATATTCATCAAGCTCAAAGCCGCATGAAGCAACAGGTAGATCAACATTCCTTAGAATGCCAATTTCAAGAAAGGGATTAGGTATTTTTGAGGCTACAACCATATAAGAAAACATCACTCAAAGACAAGGGTTGTCAAAAACTATCTCCAAAATTCTACAGACCATATCAAGTACTTCAACGCATTGGAAAAGTGGCCTACGAGCTAGTTTTTCCACCCACTACAAAAATCCATCCAGTTTTCCATGTCTCATGCCTCAAGAAAGTGATTGGGAAAAATTGCAGAATTCAAACTAGCCTACCTAAAATGGATGAAGAAGGGTCAATCTGGCTCCAACTTGAACAGGTTCTGGACACAGGAGAATGGCACCTGCGTGGCCACGTGATCAAGGAAGTCCCCATCAAGTGGAAAGACATCTCTCCAGAAGATGCAACCTGGGAACCAACCACTATTCTTTAGCAGTTTCTACAGCTTCAACCTTGAGGAAAAGGTTATTCTTATGGGGGAGGGCATGCTAGGGTCCCACCCTAACCCCTTGATTTATGTAATAGTATCGAGTCATAGTTATAGTTAAGTAAAGAGTCAATAAAGCCCATATTAATAATTTTAAGTGGTTAACCCGCATTTAATGACGGGACCACAATTAGTTGCAAATGGGCCATGGTATTAGATAGATGGTATTAATAAGAACCATGGTATTGCCCCATGGTATTGCATGTATGAATCCTATATAAAGGATAGAGACTCCCTGTGAGGAGCATGGTGTCTTATTTTGTAATCGAGCTCAACTCTATTGGAGGTTGCCCGCTCGAAGAGGCAAGTGAACATTACTTTCTGAATAATAAAATACTTGTTGTTATTGCTCTTGTTCTATGTTCTGGGTATATTTCTTCGCATATTTGGTATTCTCGTATCGTCTTGCAAGTTAAGAGCATAACGGGTGTTTCGGAGCGGGAGTAATAAGGTGTAAAGTGATACATTGCGATCACTGATAGCGATATGTGATATCGCATCAGATCTCTATCCAAGAGAAAGCACCAATACTGCAAGCCTTTTGACTACAGATTGCGATAGGGTGACTTGATTTGGACCGTCGGATCTCATAGCTCCAGATCAACGGTCAGCAACGCTTGGTGCCTTGAATTCTGTGTACGATAGGCACACCAATACAAATGGTAAAGATTAATGTTTTTGTGGGTTTTTCCAATGTATTTCGTAAAAGGGCTAAATATCGAGTTATAGTGTAAAAGGGGATCACAGGGTGATTGTGGGAAATATTGATCCAAAACTCTTTTATTATTGCACCATTGTTTCCGTCTGCACCATTTTTTGGTATCAGAGCAAAAGAGGGGGTTGTTACAGCGAAAAGGCCGCTAAGGAGAGGTATTGGTTGAGGAAGACTTGAGGAAAATGCAGTACTACTGGAAGAGGTACGGAGTTGCATGCGAGAATGGAGATGATTGAGACAACCCAGAGAATAGCACCTGATGAGGGAGATGAGAGCTCCTCAAAAGAATATTTTGAAGAGGAACAAGAGGAAGACAATGAAACTGCTAAAGTCATCAAGATGATGGCGAAAGTCAGAGGAAAGCCTGATGTGGAGATCCATATGTATGAAGGAAGTCTGAACGTAGAGGAAGTAATGGATTGGATAAAGTGCTTAGATTAGTACTTTGATTATGAAGAGATTGAAGGGATGAAGATGGTGAAATTTTCAGTCACTAGATTGAAGGTTCATGCGGCTATTTGGTGGGGCGAGGTACAGACATCAAGAATGAGGAAAGGGAAATCCAAGATCAAGCAATGGGACAAAATGGTAAGGAAAATGAAAGCCAAGTTTTTGACTAAAGACTAACATTTGAATCTTTTTAAGAAATTTAAAAATTTAAAGCAAAAAGAGATGTCCGTTAAGGAGTATACAGAAGAATTTTATAGATTAAGCATTAGGTCTGGACATGTTGAAGATGACATAGAAGAAGTAGCTATATATATTAATGGATTAAAGTATGAGATACAAGATGAGATTAGCTTATTAAGTTTGAAAACGATTGAGGATGCCTATCAAGCAAGCTTGAAGGCAGAGGAGTAGATCTTGAGGAAGTAGAGTCAAAGAAACAGAAGAAGAAGCTCGGTGACAGGTAGAGGAGCTAGCAGATACAGAGGACCACAACATCAACATGAAGTAGGAAGTTCGAGTAGCAGATCACCACAAAGGGGTGAAGCTAACAGAGGAAGATTCAGGCCCAAAGGAAGAGGGCGAGGAAGAGATGTTCAGTGCTATACCTATGGAGAGTGGGGACATATGTCATGGGACTATCCTCATAATAAACCAGTGAGTGAGAGGAATTCAAATGTTGCTGAGGCAAAGCAAGAACCACCTTGAATTGTGGAGAAAGAAGAATCCCTTGAAGAAGGTGAATCATGATTATTAAGAAGAAATTTTCTTAGAGCAAAGAAGGAGACTAGAGAACCTGTGCAGAGGAAAACCTTCTTCAGAATCACCAGTAAATCAAAAGGCAAGTGTTGTAAGGTAATCATAGAGAGTGGAGGCACTGAAAATATTGTGTCCATAGAGATGGTGGATAAGCTTGGTTTAGCGAAGACAGTACATCCTGCACCCTACATAGTGTCTTGGTTGCAGAAGGGCCATCAAGTCATTGTGACATAATAGTGCAATGTTGAGATGCAAATAGGTTCATATAAAGATATGATTTTATGTGATGAAATGCCCATGGACGTATGTCATATATTATTGGGGAGAAGAAACACCTATACCATAGAGAAATATGGAATGAAGCAAAAGTTGTTGCCATTGAAGGATGATGCTGATAAAGGAATGCCTGGAATAGCATTATGTTGATGAGCGAGAAAGAATTGCTACAGGAGGTAGTGGAAAGTGAGGAGTTGCATTTTACTATCGTGGGAATGCCAAAGGTAATCTTAACCTCCGCAAATTTGGATGATCTTCCTGAAGGAGTTAAAGTTTTATTGGATGAATTTGCTGATATCATTGTGGATGAATTACTGGATACCTTACCACTGATTAGAAGTATTATCCATCACATCAATTTAATACAAGGGGCAAGCATAGCAAATAAAGTTGCTTATAGGCTAACTCCTCAGGAAAACACAGAGGTTGTAAGGAAAGTACAGGAGCTGATGGAGAAGGGGCTAATTAGAGAAAGTATGAGCCTATGTGTTGTACCGACAGTACTCAGTCTGACGAAAGGAGGAGAATGGCACATGTGCATAGATTCCAGAGCTATCAACAAGATCACGATAAGGTACAAATTTCCATTTCTACGCATGGAAGATTTAATGGACTGTTTAAGTGGATCCAAATACTTTACTAAGATATATTTGAATAGTGGGTATCATTAGATAAGGATTCAGGAAGGCGATGAATGGAAAACTACCTTCAAAAAAAATAGTGGACTGTATGAGTGGTTAGTAATGCCTTTTGGGCTCACTAATGCACCCAACATGTTCATGAGGCTAATGAACGGAGTCTTGAAGGAGTATGCAGGTAAATATATCATAGTTTACCTTGATGATATTCTAATTTTTAGCAAAAGTAAAGAGGAGAATTTAGAACATCTTAAGTTAGTCTTGAGAACTCTGCAGAAAGAGAAACTACTAATAAATTTAAAGAAGTGTAGTTTCATGAAGGAAGAGTTGGTGTACTTGGGATTTTTAGTTTCTAAAGAAGGCTTGAAGATGGATCTGGAGAAGGTTCAAGAAATTTGGAACTGGCCTACTCCCAGAAGTATGTTTGAGGTAAGAAGCTTCCATGGACTTGCAAGTTTTTGCAGAAAGTTTATAAGAGGTTTTATTCAACTTTGTGCACCGATCCTTGAGACAACTGAGGAGATCAATCAGCCATTTCGATGGACAGAAGCAGCAGAAAGAAACTTTAATTTTCTGAAGAAGAAGATAATAGAGGAGCCAATTTTAGCATTTCCTAATTTTGAGAAAGTCTTTCAAGTAGAAATAGATGCAAGTGGGGTAGACGTTGGTGCAGTTCTAAGTGAAGAGAAAATGCCAATAGCATATTTCAGTGAGAAACTGAATGATGCAAAGAAGAAATATTATTCGTATGACAAGGAGTTTTATGATATTGTGCAGGATTTGAAAAAGTGGAGACACTACTTGCTGCCAACTCATTTTTATATTCATACCACCATGCCTTACAATTTATTAATAACTAGCCGAAGTTGAATTAGAAGCATGCCAAGTGGGTGAAATTTCTACAAAGTTTTACTTTTGTAATAAAGAATAAGAGTGGTAAGTCTAATAAAGTAGCAAATGCATTGAGCAAGGTAAGTTTTATTATAAAAAAGTTCAAAGTGGGTGTTGTAGGTTTTGAGGAAATGATAGAAATATACAAGGATGATGAAGATTTTAGAGATATCTACACAACAATTCAGAATCTAGTGAGCCATAACAAAAGTTAGTGGATGGACTACCTCATTCAAGGAGGCCTATTATTTTAAAACAATAAGTTATGTATTCCCAAATTTTCCATGAGGGAAAACGTAATCAAGGAAAAACATAGTGGAGGGTTATCTAGTCATTTTGGACAAGATAAAACCTTCGCTCAGGTGAATGCTTTTTATTATTCGCCGAAAATGCAAAGTGATATTAAAAAGTTTGTTGAGAAATGCATGGTATGTTAGTATGCCAAAGTAAGGAGTCATAATGCAGGACCATATCAGCCATTGCCAATACCAGATTGACCACGGGATGTATTCAACATGGACTTTGTTCTGGGATTGCCAAAAACCCAGAGGAGAAATGATTCTATTTATGTTGTAATAGATAGGTTTTCTAAAATGGCACATTTCATAGCATGTAGGAAAACTAGCGATGCAACACACATAACCAATTTATTATTTTCAGAGATTGTGAGATTACATGGGTTATCTATAAGCATTGTATCTGACTGTGATACCAAGTTTGTAGGGCATTTTTGGAGGACGCTTTCAAAGAAACTGGGAACTAATCTTAGTTTTAGCTCAGCGTACCATCCTCAAACAGATGGAAATACTGAAATAGTGAACTGGAGCTTGGGGAATATATTAAGGAGTCTAGTATATCAAAATCCCAAACAGTGGGATTTGGCATTAGCTCAAGCTGAGTTCACTTACAATGATACACCAAACCGAAACATTGGAATGAGCCCATTTCAGGTTGTCTTTGGAATGCATCCAAGAGGCGTATATGAGCTAAGGAATTTGGGAAAGCAGGAAACTAGGAGCGCAAGTGTTGATATTTTGTAGAATAGATGCAGAGATTGCAGGAAGAAGTCAAGGAAAAATTGTAGGAAAGTAGAAGAAAATACAAGTAGAGGGCAGATCTAAAAAGAAGAGAAAAGGAGGTCCAAGTAGGAGATTTAGTAATGCCATATTTGAGGAAAGAGAGATTTCCTACTAAAACTTGTAACAAGTTGAAAATGAAGAAGATAGGACCTTGTAAAATTAAAAGGAAATTTTCAGCCAATGCATATGAGATTGAGTTACCAGAAGGGATTAGCATATCCCCCATTTTTAATGTTGCAGACTTATATCCATTCAGAGAGGCAGAGACAGAGTTGCAGAAAGAACCTATAGGTGATTAAGTTCAAATCGTGAACTCGGAGGAATAGGTACCAAAAGCATTCAATGATGAAGTTGAAGCTATCTTGGATCAAAGAGTATCTAAGAAAACAAGAGGGTAGACTTATTTCCAGTATTTAGTAAAATGGAAAGAGAAGCCAGTGGAAGATTCTAGCTGAATGACAGCAGCAGAACTAAAGAAATATGGAGTAAGTCCTGAAAGCTTGAAGGAAAAGTATTTTCTTCCCCGCGAGTCTAATGTAGGAGCATCAGGATTAGCCAACAATGTGAAAACTTGTTCACATGTTGTGGCTAAACAGGTTGAAATTCATTGACTGATGGGTCAAACACGGTTTTTTCTGAGAGGGTTGGATCTCTAGAGCAATTTTTTATAATTCATTATTGTAATAAGTTAGATATTATCTTATTTTAGATTCAGAGATAGGGATTGTTAGCATAGAGCTAGGAATCAGAAGATTGCTATTAGATCTATTAAAAATAGAGATTTGTTGCTAGATATTGTTAGAGTGTTTATCGAGTGATAAAAACAAAAGAAAATGTAATGAGCAAGAGGAGATAGGATTGTTGAGCGTGGAGAGAGCATAGAATGTGTGTGGATTGCATTTATTTTGAAGATAGAGGTCATTATTTGTGTATGTGGCCTCTAGCCAAGACTCTGTAATGTATTTATGGTGAATAAAATAGTATTGCATGTATTATCATTTGAACAGCCCATGGAGGCTTTGAACGTTGATTTCCTTTCTTTATATTTAAATACTTTGATTCTAGTCTTGTGCTTTTATATTTCATGGTGAAAATCCTTGCATTTAAGACAGACTTGGTGTAGTTTGGGTTCGCAAGTGGAAATCCCATTTACGTAGGGAATTAATGCAAAAAACTTAGTCAATTCAGCTAACCAAACGTGAAATAATATAAAGGTTGATTTTGGGACTTATTGGGTCCAATAATTCATATATATATTGCATCGCTCAAACCATTTGGCAAGTGGCAAGTCCTATCCCCAACCATTGGTGATATGTGATCACCGACATATCGAATCGACATTTCAGAGCAGGAGTAATAAGCTGTAAAGTGATACATTGTGATTGCTGATAGCGATACACAATATCGCATCGGATATCTATCCAAGAGAAAGCACCAATACTGCAAGCCTTCCAACTACCGATTGCAATAGGGTGACTTCATCTGGACCATTAGATGTCATAGTTCCATATCAATGGTCAACAACCCTTGGTGCCTTGAATTCTGTGTACGATAGGCATGCCAATACAAATGGTAAAGATTAATGTTTTTGTGGGTTTTTCCAATGTATTTCGAAAAAGGGCCGAATATCGGGTTATAGTGTAAAAGGGGATCACGGGGTGATTGTGGGTCATATTGATCCAAAACTCTTTTATTATTGAACCATTATTTCTGTCTGCACCACTTTTGTATAATTATAGTAGGCATACTTGTTGTTATTTGTTTTCTTGCAACTAGTGTAGATTTACAATTTGTTCTTTGTGTTTTTGAAATTTCTGAGTATTGCCTATAGCCTATAGAGCATTAGTGGTGTCTGTCCAACCTAGTTTCCCTTCAGTTGCATCAGATCAACCAAAGAAGAATACATTGGATGATGCACACATACTTCTGAGCCCTCTTAAGTATGTAGGAACACTAGTTTGATAATTAAAGTTGAGACACTCAGGAGTTTCAACATTATTGTTGTAATATTGAGGGTCATCACATATCTACTTCCATCCTTACTATTCTGCATATACGCTTTAGTTACTATAAAAAATACATTTTGGTGTTGAACTTATAAAATTTCATGATAATGTATGTTCTATATTCAATACCTTCTTTTCTCAAATTTTCTCTACCTTCAGGTTTAAAGAGATTTGCAGTTGTCTACATCACTCAAAAATCACTGGAAGGAGGCTGGTATGTTTCTTTAGAAAGTTGTAAATTGTCCAATCATTCATGTATACTTCTAAGAATTGATGGATGTAATCCCTGAAGGCAGCTATGACAATCCATGAGAAAACAAAAGGTGCACTCTTCAAACTGAATGGCATGACATGATATGTGTAAGACCCCCATTATGTGGTGAATGTTATTTTCTTCTTATCTTCTTCCACTATGCGAAGTTGATGGTATCCTGAGAATCCATCGGTGAAAGAGTATACTTCATTCCCAACAATGTTATCTAGGACCTCATCACCAAAGGGTGTTAGAAATGGGTTATGTACAAATGCATTATTTAGGCTATTGCAATCTATGCAGACCTTGATTTTGTGGCATCCTTCTTATTTTGTATTACAATTAGGCTGATCCATGCTTCATCTAATGGGGATATAAGTCTCGCTTCTAACATATTATCAATATCTCTCTTGACCTTCTGTTTTACTCTTGGGTTGAGCCCGTATGGTTTATTTTTTACTGGTCGTGCATTTGGCTTCAACATAATCTTAATTTCCCCAATTTCCCCTTTATTCCTTTCAATTCAGCGATCGAGGCTGGGAATAAGTCTTCATACTCGCACAAAAAATAAAAAAATTCTTTAGTTTGTTTTCTCATCCCAATAATCCCCAATGGATGCCATCTTAGGTTTCTCTTTTGAGCCAATGTTGTGCTTCTGCAACTTTACTGGGAGAAAATTGTAGCCATCCATTAGATGTTCCTATGGAATATCTCGTTCTCCTTTAGTTTATTGAAATTCTAGGTATCTGACTCATTCCAAATCATCCTCCTCTGGATCTGCGTTAACATTTCCGCAAGGCATGAATTTCGAATACCCTGCTTCATATAAATATTTTAGGAACTTCTCATTAATGCACCCTTTCCAAAACTATCCTAGAGTAAATAGGATCCTTTTAATGGCATGTGGGGCTTCAAATAGTCGTCAATCATTATCCCTGAATGAGAAATTGATACTGAATTGTTTAGCCATAACGTCCCAATCTTCGGTTTGTTTTCGAAGTTCCTCTTGTATATACCATTCTTAGGAAACTGTACCCAAGGTAATTATGAAAATTTGTAACCAAAATTCCTTTGTGACTCACTCTTTTCTCCATCTCTTTGTGCAGTCCTCTAGATGTTTCCCAAAACTAGAGTCCCCCCATACTTCACCATCTCCCGTGGGCGGTCTCGTTCTTGTTTAAACATTTCCCTCATGTCCCACTTGATTTTATCAGTCACAAATGGTGTTGTGATGTTCTCCCCACCATCTTTCTGGGGTGTCCTGAAATGCATTGTCCAATAATGGGATGTTGTGGCTCTCCCTTGTAGTTATATCAACCTTATTCAAAAAATCATCTACTAATTCTATACCATGGAAGGTTGGGTAATTACTTACCTCAGTTCCAATCCAGTAAACTCAAAATATATTGGCACAACGTTTGGTATCAACCTCGTATCCTCCTTATTGCCAAACATCCCAAGCATCTTCCGAACCAACTTTTGAGCTCTATATGCTTCTCCAACTGACTGATCCTCCTGTTGTGGGATTGATGAAGTCTTCTCTTTTTCTTTCAATTAGCCTATACAAGTGATATAACATTCCAGGCTCATCTCGATCATCTACAGGCCCTTCTACTTCAAAAATCATCAACTCGTTTTAAGGTCGATGATGGCATAGTTCTCATATGCCCAGTCGATACCAAGGAGTGCTACATAAGGGTCATTATCACCCATTATATCTATTACTTCAAATTAGACATGAATTTTTACCCCTACTACATCTATCTCGACAACTTCTAGCCTTCTGATGGGTAAGATTTAGTATTGGTTTGCCATCCATAGTTGAATTGGTGAATACTCCAGTTGCGGCTTCCTTAGTGCTTCCCATGTTTTTCGAGGCAGGATATTAACATCTGATCCTAGATCTAGCATTATATCTTTAATATGAAACCCTATAGCTTGAGCATCAATCTAGAATTCCCTACTATTCCTTTTCTTATTCCTCTAAATCCTCTTTGTATGTCTTTCAAGCAGATTTTTTCATATTTCTTCTTCTCTCAATTCTTCTTCTAGTAATAATGCTTTTAGATTCCTAAGGAACTACCCTAGCATATGTTCATTATCAAATATTTGTAGGAATAGCCTAAACCATTCTTCAATTGGTCGAGAACTTTCAGTTGTGCCTGAGTCCTGCACCTTGTACTTTTTAGCTTCCGTTAAGTTATCAAACAACTTGGCTTCTTCCCGATAATATTGCTTCTATTGTGTGGGATTGTATGAGCACTTCATGGATGCCACCCAAACAATTGAGGGTTGGTCTTTCACTCCATAACCATCCCCTATCTTCTTACCCCCTCTAGTAACTATGTTTACATTGGTTGGTGTGATAATGTCAATAGTCTCTGGTTCTATGTTGATCAAGTTAGTTCCCCGCTGCCTGGTGCTTTCTTCCCATGTTGAAATTAGCTCGGGAAAATCTTCTATGGCATGTGAATTGACCCGAAAATACGAGCTCTACGACCTTCTTGGGAGTGGGCAGTCTCTGGCAACATGTCCCTCTTGATCGCAGTTGTAGCACCTCACGGGTCCTCTATCCTCTGTTCTTCCTCCTCTCCTACCTCCTCCCTCTCCTCGCCAACCAGTTTCATTAATTCTGAATGTTGACCAGTCTAGTCATTTTGCTAAGGCGTCTAACACTCGACACTAGTTGGTATGGTGATTCATTGATGCACACAACTCACAATAATTTTTGTTGGGCACATTGGAGTAATTCTACAATATTGGACATAGTCATAGAAAATGTCCATAGATTCTATAGACTTCATAGTAGACTTGTGAATTTCAGTACAAGAATGGTCCTTGCGATCCTAATGCTGCAACACCTATTGTTGGTGGGGCCCCTCATGATTTTTCAAGGTCTGCTGAACTACTTGTGCCTTGCAATCTTGGGACTTTAGTTGCTACATGGCCCTCTATCAGGCAGTGTATGCACCATACATTGGGTCTGTTAACACCCAGGTTGTTCCCTATGACTCCCAAGGGAATACGGCCGGGGTAACCACTAACCAGTCTTTGGACTACAGCTTCTAGCCCAGCTGTAATCAAAGAGGGCTCTCTCTGTAAGGTTTGTCACTGTTTTTATGGAGTTTTAAGCTAGTTATGAAGTAAAGGTTTGTTTGTTTTTTGTTTGGTTGGGAGGATGTTTTCTGATAATTATGTAATGTTCTCTGTAGGCAAATTAATCCATTGGGCAATGGGGTCTGTAGCTGTTGTTTCCTTGAGATCCTGGTTTAGTGCAGCTGGAATTACAGGGCCTTCATCTATTTCATAAAACAAACTGTAAATTGTGAGGGTGAAGTGTGAATCAACCAGTGAGGAGCAGTTAAGAATTCTTCACTGAGTTGGGATGTGGGAAAGGGACCTATTACTCAGGAGCAACACCTGAATTCCTGAAACAGTAGATCACTGTGCTGATATAGTGTGAAAGGTAGCAATTAAGAATTACACTTTCATTATCATAACTGAAGAAAACATTTATAATAGCTTAGATTGAGTTCAGGGTAATCTGAGATCAAATCCTGAGACTATTCTTTTTCCTTTCTATTAGATATTTAGAACATGGAAAACGTGAATGATATATGAAAGATAACAAACATATAACAGAAAATAACAAGAAAACTTATTGAGTCATGAAATACGCAGGAATCCTGCAACATTCAGCCATACACCAGCAAGACATCAAGAGACACAAAGCTTTGGAAATCCCATCATCCTTTGTATTAGTTCTCTGAAGATTTACAATAGAAGAGGAACATAATAGATATCAAGAGATTTATTACATCCAATATCCAACCCCTGCTAACAAGTGCGAGGGGGAATATATAGAAGTCTATTACAAAATATCTCAGGCATTGAGTCATCTGAGAGGGAAAATATATTCTTTAACTCGTACAGGGATTGCAGATGAGAAGTTATTACAATCTTTAATGCACTTTAAAGGCTCTTAACTCCTTGTCAGAACAATTTTGACCTTTGGAGCTCACGGAGTCGGTTGAGCGCTTTGATACAGCTGCTGAATGACGTGTCTGTGCAGCTTTGTCTTCCTGTAGCTTCTTGGCCCTGTCACCTGTGACTGCTGATGCTGTTGTGGTGGCCGAATACTCGTGCTGAGTTGGCTCAGCCTCTTTCTGCATACCTGCTGATGTGTCTTTATTTTCCTGTGTATGAAAATTTAAATATTTTCAAAAAAGCAAATTTACGATGACTGACTTTGATTTAATAGTAATCGTATCAACTCTTCCCACACATCTGGGGCAGGCAACTGATGTTTCAAAATTGACCCCATGGTCTCATCAGCCTCTGTATATTTGTAAAAATGAGGAGGCTCATCAAACAAATGTGTGATCTCATTCATAATAAAAAATAAATTTTCTACTCTGTTGAAGAGGATCTGCCCTACTGGTCCTGCTTCTGTTGATGCACTGGCTGCCTCTGAAATCTGAGTTGCTACAAAATTGTTTACTCTCTTAGCATATTTCTCATGGGAGAGTAACTTTCCTGATGGATCCAATGGGCTAGGAAGCCCCCTGTTCTGCAATGCCATAAACCTGTTCTGGAATTTGTTAATATATGCTTGCATGTCCTGGGTTCTTTTTTCCAGGGTCTGAATCAGGTTTCTTAATGTCAGGACTCTTTTGATTAGTGAGATGGTCTCTGTCCTGTTTCCAATTCCCATTTTTATCAGCTGGGAGCTTGTCCTATAGTTTAGCACGTCTATCATCCTAGTGGCAATCTCAGGCATACTGCCTAGAGATGCCTTTGCCCTTTGTATCTCTTTGCGTGCTCTTCCAACGAGCGTTATTTGCTCATGGATGGCCTCTATATACTCCCACTGGTCTGTTATATACTGGCCAATATTGCCCCAGATGACCCTTTTAAGCTCTGATGTAACTTTGTCCAGTGTGAGCTCTTTTTCTAGCTCAGCAATCCTTTTCTTGAGGTCCTTTACCTCCCTCTCTCTTTCAGCCACATTCTGTTTTGACTTGTCATATTTTTCATTTATTTTTGCCAGATTGTCATGGGCTTGGCTCAGCTTAGACATCTGGGACTCCAAGACCTGAATTTCTTTCCTCAGCTTCTGCATGTCCAGGCTTTCAGCCTTCTCTATTGTTGGTGCTGAGGTAGTTGGTGCTGAATTGTCTGGGGCTGCTTGATGCACTTGTTGGCTGGGAGGGGCAGTGTCTTGAGGGGTTTCCTCAAGGTTTATTGTTTCTGGAGGTGGCTGTGAGGTTTTCCCTGCCTCCTTTTGCTGCAATGCTGCTTTCTATTGGCTCTGACCTGCAGCTTTTCCTATTTGGCATGAAGCTCTTTGTATAGGTACCAGGACGAAGCTACAATCCTTTCCTGCCTCTGCTGGCAAGCTCTTCGTTTGGGTGAAGAGTTGCTGGATTTTAAACTTCTTTTTCAATGCTGCAATATCAGCATCCCTTACCAAGGACTTCTTGTACAACCTATAATTTTGGGATCAGCCAAACTCTAATTAAATCTCTTCCAGGGATTTGATCCTGTGTCCTTAGCTTGAGAGAAGCCCTTTCCAACTCAAGCTGTGCAGCATTATTGTTCAGGCTATTTTGCAGCCTGTAGTTGACCAGGGTCTTGTCAGCCAATGTGGCATAGACCATCTCACCCGTCTGTTTATGGAGCTCTATTTGATCCATTGGGTGGATGTCTTTTGATAGGACCTCCAAACTGGTCCTGATGTAGTCTGCAACTAATTGTGGTTGCTGCACTGCTGGTGTGAAGTGGCTCATGACCATTTTCCCCTCCTGTGCATCAAATGCAGCCATGAGCCTTTGTTGGTTTGTAGGAGCCATGTTCAGCAGGTGATTGTAGAGTTGAATCTTTATTGGTTCACTCCTTCTCTTGATATCTTTGAACTGCTGCTTAATTCTTGTTTCTCCTCCCTTCCTCTGTCCTGAGGAGCTCACTTCTCCTAACGCTGCCCTGTCTTGCTCCTATTGGAAGGAGATGGCTGAGGCTTCCATGCTTGGCATTTCTTCCTCAAAGAAGGGATTCAGTCTTTGCCTCTTCTCTGGTGATGTAGTAAGGGGAGTTTCCCTTTCTCTTTTTCTGCTTACGTCCTCCCTTTGAGGGGTTTGGAGGATGGAGGAGTCAACCCTTGAATCCTACCTTGAAGGTGCCATTGGTGTTGTCTATTGCTGGGTGGCCATTGGGGCCTCTGCTGATTGCTCCCCCTGCACTTGTTGGTCCTTGTGCTGTTGTTCCTGTTGGGGTGGCTCCACTTGACCCTATTGTACTTGTGGCCCTTCCATATCTTTCTCCTTGCCCTTACTCTGAGCCTGGCCTGTGGTTTGTTCTGCCTCTTGAGGTGCTGCAGATGATGAGGCCACTGCTCCTATTTGAGGCTTTGGCAGAGTCAGTACCTGTGAAGGAGATTCCAAGTCAGCCATTTTCAATAAATGCCTTCTGGCCCTTTCAACTAATTCTTCCTGAGTAATTGGTTCTTCCAGTGTGTTCCTTCTCCATTTTGGTTGGTTGGCATGTCTTTGAATGTAGGGCATGCTCACATGTTCATAGCTGGAGAGCTTGTATTTCTTCCTTCTTAAGGATATGGACATGTTAGGGTCATAAGGCTTCCAAAGGAAGCTTTGTTTTAGGCCAAGGCCTTCTAGTTTCCTCTCAGCCTCTTTCCAGCCTTCCCTTTTGTTTAAGACAAAGTGGCCCAATTGATTTCTTACTTTTAGTTGTGCCTTCTTGCCCCTTCCTGCAAAGTGCACCATATCGGCATTGCCAAATTGCCTGAAATATTCTAAAGCAAACAGTCTCATAGGCACATACCTGGGAAATCTGTATGGGCGCAACTCACACCCATATATTCTGATTACAGTATAGTGTTGGTAAAAGTACCAATCCCCTATGCTGTATGCACTGGATAGCTACAGAATCCTCTGCATCTCATCAGTCAGTCTTGGAGGGGGTGAGGTTAAGAATAAAGACATGGCTGGATGGATGAAGAGGTCTATGAACTCAGAGTATGTGTATGGAGAGTATGTGCTGAGGTGAAACACTGAGGTCCAGTACACCACTGACCTTAGATTGCCTGCTGCATCAGTTCTCTTGATCTCAAAGGAGAACTTCTCATGTTGGTAGTAAAGGATGAGGTGGTAAATGTAGGAGGTGTATCTGAACACCGTTTCTCTGGGCAAGTTCAAAAATTTCTCATGCATCTTGTCTGAAATGTATGTAGCATAATCATAATAGATAGGAGTCTTGCCAGGGGAAAACATTGTCTTCATCAATAGTACAGTTTCCTCAATAAACTCTAGTGACTTATACCCCAAAACTGAGCTAATCATGTATGCCAGGTCTACACCCAGTTGATTGAGGTAGCCATCAAAAATGGGAGGGTGCAGCACTGTGTCAGAGTTTGTAATGAATAATTGATTTAGCTTCAAGATCTGTGCCTCTGTTAATATTTTGGCTCCTTCGTTGATCAAGTCCAATAGGGACAAGGGGACCAATTTCTTCTGGGTATTGAACTGCAGCATTTCCCTGATGGCCTCAGGGGTCATGTAGAATACTACTGCACCTGTAGGGTCAAGCACAACCCTTTGCATGGGGTCATAGAAGACAGCAAATAGGTGAATCAGGTCAGGGAACTGGTTGACCTGGGGGAGCTTGAATATTGGGAGGAAGGAAACCCAAATGCCTAGAATGTCTGTCCCATGTTTATGTTTGGCTTTGAGCTCATTTAATAGATGAATGTGGAACTTGAATTTAGATGAGGTGTCCTCTGAGATTTGGTAGTCTACGTCTTCCAAATCCTACCACTCCAGCTCTCTCTGGGGGGCATTTAGGCGAGCAACATTGAGGGCTACTGGTGCCGCTGGAGTCTCCATGTTTGTTTGGATACTGCTTGATAAATAAGCAAAGCACTGCCTGTGAAAGGACAATTTGAAGAATGCAGGGTAGCAGGGTAATTCCACAGCAATTGGAATACTGTTTGGCTCCTTGAGAAGGCAAGTTACAATGTTTAGTAGACCTTTCTTGGTAATTGAAAGCAGGTTATGGATTCCGGTTCACGACTGCGCGAACGGAGAAGGGTTTTTCACTGAAATGGCAGTCTGAGTGGCTCGGCTGGTGAAATTCGACCATTAATTTTCCAAGAGGGAGTTGGGTTTAAGTAGTTTTGTGGTGATTTTTAAGCGTTTTCTGTGCTTAAGGTGTTCTTAGCAATTACTGAGAAAAACCAGGTTTCAAAGAGGTTTTTACGGACAAATACCTGGCAGATGGATTGCTTGGGTCTGAACAGCAATTGGGTACGCGCGCTGAAGCTCTGTGGTTGGTTTTGAACTGGTTGGCCAATTCTTCGTCGTAAAGCGCATGCAAAGAGTGCAGAAGTGTTTTTGTTAAAAAGTGCAAAAAAACACGTAATTTTGGTAAAATATGGCTTTTTTGGCTTATTGGCGTGCTTTTTTAAATGACGTCAGCATGACCTCAGCAAGTGGGTCCGGGTTGGATGACGTCAGCAGGACGTCATCAGGTGACGTGGCAGCCTAAGACCGGTCCACGGGGGCGGTGAGGTGGCGGCCAGGTGGACGAATGGTGGACAGGGCGCGCGGTCGTGGCGCTGACATAAGCGACAAAAGGATGCTGACATAGGCGGACAGATGGCATCATATCGGGCCCCCTCCTATACGGCAAGGAATCTGTCAGACGGGGATCCAATGGACTTTGGGAGCGACGCGTGGATCCGCGTGACATCATCGTCTGACAAATATCGGATGATATCTGTCGGACGTCGGGGCCCCTCCGAAATCCACGACGATCATCGATCTGGAAGAGCTTGATCAGACGACTATCGGGACGGGAAATTGCACGGAAGATATGGTCAACGGGCGGGGTTTAAATAATAATTTTTATTGGTAATTGCGCCTGGCGGGACACTTTGGGTTTTTGACAAATTTCCATAGTTTTTCAATGTTTTTCCTTTGTTAAATCAAATATTACCGAAACTTTGGAAAAAGAGCGAAAACAAAGGTTTTTAATGAAATTTTCGCAAATCCGCAGATTATTTCAAAACTTAGGCAAAGAGGGTTTTTCTGAAGTTTTTTCATAAACGCGCAAATTAACCCCATACTTAGGATAAAGCGGGCTAAGTGGGTTTTATCACATTTTTTGCTTTTTAGGTAGGTATAAAGGTGCAAAAGGGGTTTTTCAAGGGTTTTTAGGCAAAAATGGAGAGCTGGCTAGGCAGATGAGTTCTGATGGAGATGAGAGGTTAGGCTTGGGTTCTTGAGCTTAACCAGGTGTTAATTCAATTCCGTAGTAGTGGAACATATGGCTATAATGCCAAGGAGGGGATATTTATACATTGTTTAGGGTTTATACACCATGGTGTTATAATAGTAGGGAAAGTGAACCATAGGGAGCTAGATAATAGAGTTAGAGGTTAATATGGGGGGAGAAAGGTGAATTAGGAGTAATACTACTAAGTTTTCTTGGAAACAACTTAGTTTAAAGAGTAGATCAAAATGAAAAGATTTTTGCACAAGAAATGTGGCTTTTGAAGGCAGTAAGGACCAACATAACCTTGAACTCTTTCGTAAACACACCTTGTGAAGGGAGGTTAGTAATGAGTGATAAACAAAGGGAAAATGGGAAGTTTAGACATGCTCCATTGTGCTGCTTTCCTTGTATCTAGTTAGCAAATTTTAGCTTGGAAGGAACAGCACTTCTGCAACCCCATCTACCTACCCAACTATTTTGCCTAGCATTTTTTGTTTCTTCTTGGAGGGTGCATTTGGACTTGCAGACCCTTGATGTGCCTTTTCTTTTCCCTTGGCCTTTTTGCTTTGATTTCCTATCTAGTACTACCCTTATTTCTTCCAAGGCCCCAGATTAAGCAGTTGGGAACCTTAGTTTCTCTGCCCAGCTACTGATCTGCCAAGATTAAACAGTTTGGACAGATTTCTTGCTCTATTCTACAACAAAAATTGAAAACCTGGCATGATCCAGATTAGACTGTTGGATCATCCATCAAAACTTTAATAGGTATGAAGGCATGTACACACCTTGTCTTTCCTTGAAAATATGGGATCTTTGTAGCAGCAAAGCAGAGCATATTTGGCACTTGAATTTGCCAATCATGAAATATGAAACCTATTGGTATAGGTATTCAACATGGTCTCCCTAGTCAAACCAACTATAAGTCCTTTAACTTCTCTGTTAGACCGACGATCTTATTTTGGAGGACCGTGATCGATGGATCTTGAGATCTCATTCCTCCCCAATACTCATGGGGGTACCATGTCATTGAATCTACGTGTGTTGCTTGCTTTAGATCATCTTGGAGGGTTTCGATCTTTTATTGTGTCGGCGGTGTCCTAGTAAGGGGTAGGAGCGCTTTAATGGACCAATTCCTCTGATGATTAGGATCTATTGTATAGCTTAACTTACCAATTTCATCTTTGAACCTCTGCATTAATTCCTAAGAAGTATCTCCTTCCTTCTTCTTGATCTCCCACAGTTTCAAAAATCCTTGCTGATCTGTTTGTGGTACTTCGAACTCTTGCGCAAAGCTCTTATTGATTTCATCCACAGAGGGATTACAATTAAACTCCGACCATTTGATAAACCACCTTAGAGCTCTCTCCCTCAGAGTAGTATGGAATTCAATCAACTTCATGTTGTCTGATGTTTGGCACGGGCTCTCCATATTGCTTCACATAGGTACCAATGTTATTCCACATCTATGTTGCCTCTACTAGTGAACTCTAGATATCTACTAAAGGATCCTGCCATGTTGGTTCAAGTATGTGCTAGGAGCACAAATCCTTGGGCTCCGGGTTGTTGAGATCTTTGTAATCCCATGTTACTAATATTGCTAGCCCCACTAATATTAGATGTTTCAAAACTTGTCTTATATCTGTCATGCACACTATGTAGGCGTATCACTTTAAGTAATTTAGCAACAAATTTACCAGAGGTATTGTAAAGAACTAGGGGAAGGTCGTGGTGAACACTACTGGAGCTTTTGGGATTTCGATGTTGAACCTCATCTGACATATCATCCTCCATGAACAATCACCTCATCACATCATACATCTCATCTTCCATTTCTTCCTTGGAAATGCTATGATTGCTTCATTCTGGTATATTTCCCGCAACCTCGGAGGGAGGGTTCCTGTCATTCTCCTAGCTCCCATCTATCCTGTCAACATGCATCTCTTTCTATGGGTCCTTTAAGATCTTATTTCTCCCTTTCAAAATCTTCGACTCTGCTCCTACTTGGTGGGGTCCTACAAGTCTCTCTTTCAGTGCCTATACTACTCTTTCCTGTCATTTTCTACTATCAACGTTCTCCTTTGTGCTTTGACGTCTCTAGCTCTTCGTAATCCTTCTATATCCATTCCTTCAACAACATCCCAATTCCCCAAATGGTAGCATTCTACCCTTAGATCCTTCCCCTAGCACTGGGTTTTATGTTACCATACTCACTTCATTTATAGGTATCAACCCTTCCTCCACCATCAACATATTAATCAAAAAGGGTACCTCAGTCACTAGTTTTTCTCTGAAACCTGATCTGAATACCATGTCTTCTTTTGAGAAGGACTGGTAGCTCTCTGTTACGAACTCAATAACGTACCCCTCTATGGTACTCTATACCCAGAAATCTACTATTGTCATCAGGTCACTATCCAAGCATTGGAGTGTCGCGAGATCTGTGGGGACCCAATCGAGACATGTTGGCATAAGTTCTTCTCACCATTTCTTCAATTTTAGTCTCCTTAACTAGTTGCACAACTCTTCTAGAATTTTATAAAAGAAGATCTCGTACTGATTGCTCGCAGCCTCGAAGTACAATATTTCTTCGTTCACCTTAGCAGTAGATCGATTTCAAAGGGTAGCTTGTTTTGACACGAACCTATCCACTTGATTATCCTACCAGTCTCATATCTCCTTCTTAACTATCCTTGATACCATATTTTGAGCCACTTCTTGCGATTTATGGTCCCAACAATAGAACCATTTGTTGGCACAAAAATGTCACCAAAGAAGAGACCCTTGGTGTAGGCACAAGGGGCCAATAAGGATCCACTGTAGTCTAGGCCAACACCAACATTTTCACCTTACCCAAGTCATTAAACAATCTTATTGGTTGCATGCCATGATTGATTCTTTTCTCCAGGTTGAAATTTCTGCTTAAGGGTTGATTTGAAATATAAGTCTTGCAACTGAATGAAAAGGTCCACATCAGGGATCCGGTAGAGCATAGATGGAAATTTTAGTATTGTACCCATGGGTATGTGACAAAATCACATGTTCAATCCAATCCACACTTTCATGAATATAAAGGCGCACGATCTAATCAATGTTGTAGGAATGTAAATCTCACTTGTAGGAAATCAAAACACACTAGAATCTAAAGGTTACTTGCTCAAGTATTAAAATGAACCTACGATCCAATGAAATGAGAACTATTTCTCGAAAACAAGAACTCTAGCAAAAAAACATGAAAAACAACCCAAAGACAAAAAGTGTTGATGCTACATCAACACTTTTTTTTTGGGTAGATTTTCAACAATTTTTATCAATGGCAGTAAAAACCAAATTATTTTATAGTGCAAAAAACATGAAAAACACATGCAATTGATGTTGCATAAGCACCATTTATTTTGGGTAAATTTTCAACATTTTTTTAAAAATCGCAGTAAAACACAATTTTGTTTTGGTAAATTTTCAACCTTTTTTTTAACAGAAATGAGTACATTTCACTAGGCACAATTGATAAACAATTGCCACTATTCCACCATTAGTAAAACTATTTCATAAATGCCACACAAGCCAATGTGTCTCTAGAGACTTGAACCCAAGATACTTGGGACACAAATCATGAACCATACCACTTGAGCTAAGTTCCTTTGACAAATTTTCAACATTTATAATAATGTTAGTAAAATCCAAATCCTTTTGCCCAAAAAACATGGAAAACACATGCAACTTGATGATACATCATTTATTTGGGTAAATTTTCAACATATTTAATAATGATAGTAAAAGGAATTTTTTTTACACAAAAAACACGAAAAAGCACATGCAACTTGATGTTGCATCAACATTTTTTTTGGTTAATTTTTTTTAGCAACAACATTAAACACTAAAATATTTGTGCATTAAACATGAAAAAAAAAACCTGAAATAAAAAGTGTTGATGTCGGCTAAAATTTCAACATTTTTAGGCAATGACATTAAAAATAAAATATCATGACAACAAAAATTATTAAAATTCCAATAGTTTTCAACAATATGTTGAAGATAAATATCACGACTCTAAAAAACCTAAAACTCCAACAATTTTCAACTACGATGTTAAAGATAAATATCATGACTAAAAAAAGTTAAAATGTTGATATTTTTTAACCATGACATTAGATATAAAATATCATGACTCAAAAACCTTAAAATTTCAACATTTTTCGACCGTGGAATTTAAAACAAATATTATGACTATAGCAAACCTTAGATTTTCAACAAATTTCGAGATCAAATATCATGATTAAATTAAATCTTAAAAATAAATATTTAAAGAAAAAATAATTATACCAAATGTTAAACATATAATTCTTTTAAAATGTCAGCCTAAGAGAATTTGGCATATTGCAATGGAAACTTGAAAATCAAGCATCATATTAACACATAGTGGCCTCGCTTGACTTATTGCAATGAAAACTTAAAAATCAACCATCAAATTAACACATAAAAAAAACAAACTTGATTAATAGTAACGAAAACTGAAAAATCAACTCTCAAACGGACACATATTGGGGTCAGGTTGCTAGTTGAACATCGAGAGTTACCCTTAAGACAAAAAAAATAAATAAATAATAATAATAAATAATAAATAAAATAAAATAAACTGAAAACATTGGAAAATTTTAGATTTAAAATTAAAATTGACACAAAAAAAATCAAATATAAAAAAATTTGTATTAAAAAAAATTAACATATGAAAAAAACATAATTAAAAAAAGAAAGATATAAATATCTTATTTTAAAAAAAGCATTAAATTAAAAGAAGAGGAAAAAAAGCATTAAAAAATACAAAAAAAAATAATAGAAAAGTGCAAAAAAATTGTCTCCCCTTAAAAAAAAATTAAAATTATGTCTTTCCTTAAAAAGAAAAGAAAATTAAATAAAAGAAGGGAAAAAATAAAATATAATTATATGTCCCCCATTTAAAAAAAATTGACAACTAAAAAATATAAAATAAGGAAATAAAAAAGAAAAAGTCCCTAGCCCGTGGCTTGGCACCCCCACAATACCTAAGTGGCCCGAGCCACGGGTGTGAGCAACCGCGCTTGCCCTGGCCCCCTCAGGCAATGTAGGGGTGGCAACCAATTTTGGGTCTCAAATGTCATCCCCATAGCCCCCAAGGGGCCTTGTGAGGGGCTATCGCCATTTAATTTTATTTTTATTTTTAAATGTTCTTTTGTGTTTTTTATTTTTTATTTATTTATTTATTTTAATAATTTTTTAAATTTTTTGATGGACGTTTTTAAAATGTATTTTTCGTATTTTGTTTGTTTGTTTGTTTTTTTACGAGCTGAGATTTTTTTTAATTTGTAAATGTTTTTTTGCGTTTTTTATATTTCATTTATTTAATTTGATATTTTTAATGTTATTTTAATAATATATTTTATATTTATTTATTTATGATTTTTATTTTTTTGGGTTTTCTTTTTATTATATGTTTAATATTTGTGTTCTCTAATTTTCGCTTTAATTTTTATGGTAATCATTATTTTTTCAAGAAAAATTGGTCATGTTATTATTTTCTAACACAAAATTCATAAAAAAATGTTACTTTTATTTTATTTTTTTGTTAAAATTTTCCCAGAAAAAACAAACCTGAAAAACACTTATATCTCAGAGAAGAAGAAGAATATGACTAATTAAAAATTTGTTAAATTTAAAAAATAATTATCCACACTTAATACATTAGAAAATTTAAAGTTTCAAAAGTAAGCCCGCCAAAAGTGGCATTGATGCTATATCATTGCTTTTCAAAATCAACATGAAAATCACTAACATTAAATAAAAATTTACATACTTGAGAAATAAGAAAATTTAAAATGTCAAAAATATGCTTAAAAAAAACATTAAGGTGAATCCTATATCTACACTTTTCAAAATCAAATTATTTTTTGCTACCTCTAAAAAGTGAGAACTCGATACAGTTCTCATTGGATTTTGAGTTAACTATCTTGGTTGTCGTAACTAATATGTAATGCACATGTATGATATGAAACACATTCAATCAGAAACCATTTATTTAGGCTTGTTTGTAAAGGAGATGTAACCCTAAATTGAACGCTTGATAAAATACACAATCCAAACTATTTAAGACAATAAAACTATTATGATTTTGGAAACATAGTAAGTTTTAGTACTACAACATAGTTGCAACAAAAAACTTAACTCACACAATGTTGTAAATCCTTCAAGAAATCAACTAGTGAGTAAATGAAGATGACATTAACACTTGAGTTGCAACAATAAACCTACAATTCAAAGTTGCAACAATTAGTATTCAAAATTTCAACAATTAGTAATTCAAAGTGAAAGTAGAAATAAACAAAAATAGAAATTATAGCCATATCTATGTGTGGATACAAAAATTACCTGGCTAAGGTGGGGAACTTACCTCCTTAAATGAGGCACTAGTTAGAAAAAAAATAGAGTGTGAATGCTCAATACACCATTACTTGAATTGGATCAAAACATAAATTAAATTGCAAGAAATTTGGAAAATATAATAACTTGTTCTTCTCTTTCAATTCTTAGTAGAGGGGTTTTATATAATATGTTTTCTATCTAAATTAATAAAAGAGATGGAAGGGCAACCATGATAGTTGGGTTAATCTTATAACATTGATTTTCTAAGAAAATGGAAAAAATGAACATTAATTGAATTGAATCAGTTGTGTGATAGGTGGTGGCTGAATCATCCTCTTTTCTTGGTCATCCAATAATTTCTATCTGTGTTGACCAACTTGTACTTTTTTGTTTGACTAGTGTTGACTTGAGCTAGACTTGCTTCTATTAACTGAGACTTTGATTGATATGAGAAGGTAAAATTTTATTAAGGTTCACTGACTCTTGGTAGACCGAGTTTCTATTTTTTTTTTGAGGCAGGGATCGTAAGTTAAATCTTCCCCTTTGACTAACAATTGTAGGTGACTATTTGACTGAGGTTAACTAAGTTTCGAGCCTCTTGTTCCGAGCTTCCATAGGACGAAATTCACCCTATTGTTGCAAAATTGTCTTTGACTGAAATTGACTTTTTTTTTTCTCTTTGTGTGCTGACTCTTTTGACTTGGTATTCATTGAGGTCATATTTATAATCGTGTTGGAATATTTTGACGTAATATTGATGAACTAAATTCTCTCTCTCATAAGGAAAGACTAGTTGGGTTTTCCCCTTGTGGGTTTTGCCTTGGTTATGAGCCTAATTTCCGATGTCTCTTGTCTCTTGCTTACTATTTACTGTGATCTCTATTGCTTGATTATATAAAGTGAATTAAGCAAAGTTGTTTGGTAGAAATCACATAAGAGAAATTTTTGGCCAACATGTTTCGAACCAACAAGTGTGGTTCATCATCAGGACCACTTGATGACTGGAATACTATAAGAATATAGATTCTATCATTGGAAGTAGTTGTCAATTTTAAATAACTATACTAGTCTTCATTGCACTATAAAATCAACATGGAATTAGAGTTTTGGTGTAGGAAAAGAGTTATGAGATCACCTTGAAGAGCATATTGAAGGAATTTGAGAAGCACTTTGAAGATTTTGGGATTCTACCTTCTATCTTTGATCACCCATCTTCATCATGAATCTCTTCCTTAAAGAAGAAAATCTTAAAGGAGCTCCTAATTATAGGGCACGGAAGGCTAAGATTGACCTAGTAGTTGCAAGGCACAAGGTCTTGGGTATTGTTATAGGAAAATTTATAGAACTAGTTGATCAAACAGGAAAAGACAAATTTCAAGAAGATGTCATCTTGGAAAGATGAATCATTATAGAATTTCTTAAGGATCATTTAATTCCCTATATTGCTGATCATTAATCTTCCAAGGCTATGTGTGGTGCCATTGCTGGTTTGTACACAATCAACTACATCAATATAAGCGATCAACTTCACAATATCAAGATGACAAAGAATGATACAGTGGCATCATGCTTTGTCAAAATTTCTCAAATAAGAGATGAATTCAAAACCATTGAAGAAGAAGTATCTGACAAAGAATTCGTAGTTATAGCTTTGGGCAGTTTACCTAGATTGTGGGCTTCTTTTGCATCAAGCATTTGTGGAAGAGAAACTGTAGGTAATTTTGACAAGCTATGGGGTGCCTACACTCAAGAACA
Source organism: Pinus taeda (assembly GCA_000404065.3). Classification (NCBI taxonomy): domain Eukaryota; kingdom Viridiplantae; phylum Streptophyta; class Pinopsida; order Pinales; family Pinaceae; genus Pinus; species Pinus taeda. The sequence goes on from APFE031476992.1 coordinate 28,429, forward strand.
ATCAAGACTCTAATATAGAGGCAATATTGAAGATCCATGTGAAGAACCTTTTGTAGCCAATTAAGGGAGTAACAAGAAAAGAAGCCTTAATATTGGAATATTTCAAAGAAGTTCTGGTTGAAGACAAAATTCAAGACCTGCTCCAAGAAGGGAATATGATCCATATACAGGACCTCCTTACCCCTCTTGAGATTGAAGATATAGAAATTATTTAACAAACATTCAATGTTTTCATTGCCAAACATATGGTCACTATCAATATCATTGTCCTCAAAGAATTAAAGGGATGACTATCAAAGGAATGGGGATAAAACGAGGAGAGAGAAGCATCATGTTTCTACTACTGATCTAAATGAACCATATCATAAGAGGAGGCACAGGAAGAATGATTTTGATTCTAAGTACTCATTCTATTCTACCTCTATAGGTTCCATTGTAGGTCATGATGAAATATGGCTGGCAGACAATGGTGCCTCTAGGAACATGATTGGAGGCTGTGTAATCCTCATTGAATTGGTTGAAAAGAAGATATGTCAAAGAGTTTAAGTTGGAAACAATGGAAAATATGAAGTCAAAGGGATTGGATTTTCATCCTTCTAATTGAAATTAGGAGGTAATGTATATATTAACAATATTTTATATCTTCTTGGTTTGAATAAGAATTTGTTGTCTATTTCTTCTCTTGAAGACAAAGGATATAAAATTTCTTTCATGGATGGACACATTCTAGTATGGAAAAAGGATGCATCCTTTGAATATGCTAAAGTCATTGGTGTACGAATTGGAGGCCTATATCATCTTCTTGGATGTTCAATTTGTAGAATACTTAGGGGGGGTAATATGGGCCATAGTAATAAATAAGGTGGTTAACCTGTATCATGTAAGGGACCACAAGTAGTTAGCAATAATGTAATAAGTCTATGGTATTAGATAGATGGTATTGAGGGTGTTGGGTCAGGATTACTCCTTGTATATCTTCCTCTCGAAGCCACCTTTTAAAATTTAAGAATTAATGGAGTCACCAAGGTAGAATGCAGCCTCAAAAACCACTTTGAATTCCTGCTACCTTCAGAAATTCAATCTTAAGATTTCGGGAATGAGTAATCTTCAGACTCCCAGCAGACGCACCAAAATGTTATCACAAAATCAGTACTGATGGCTGCTAATCAATAAGACCCTACGTAACTATTTCAGACCAGACTCTTGGCTAAGGATTAGCCTCCCTAACCTGAGAGGGCTCTCTCAAAATAAACTACTGATTTATCTTTAAACACAAAGAGGGCTAACTCTTGGAATGAAAACTTAATAAACATGCTGGTTGGACAGACAACATAACATTTCTTCCATTGGGCTTATGGAGTCAAACACCTTTTCAGTAAACTATCAACTACTCATTCATGGAAGTCAAGGCATGTAATGTTTAAACACTCAAAACAGTTCTCAAAGAACCTCAACTCATAAGTATACACAGGAAGTCTGAGCACTAGGTGAATTCAGAGTGATTGTATACCTATAGAGCTGTAAAAAACATTTCTCAAAAGAACCCCAACTCATAAATATGCACATGAAGTCTGAGCACTAGGTGAATTCAGAGTGATTTCATATCTATAGAGCTGTAAAATATGAAGGATAAGGCAAAACCACATACATCTTGAGCATTTGAACAAAGTATGAATCTTGAGAAGAAAAAGTAGTCTTTATATTACTGTAAAAAGTCTTTTATACAGGTCAATACAAACTCTGTTTTGCATAAAAATCCAACCCTCATTTACATCAGAGTTTCCTCTATATATAGGAAAACATTCTTAACTACTTTGAGCTTCCTCCTCCAGCATGAGGGGAGCTCGATGACTGATATTAACTACCCTTATCTATCTTAACAGACTCATTAAATCTACTAAGCATTGAACTGTAATTACAAAAGAGTCCTAATCAAACTTAAACTCTAATTTTATTCTCCTCGTATCATGATTCCTTTTTTAGATCTTCGACAGCGTCTCCTTTAGTTATTGGCCTGATAGCTCGAGATAAAGAATGCAAGAAACCAGATTAGCCTTGTGCTGAATGTGTGATGGATTCTTGATCATTTAATATAAACCCCTGTTTTCGTCTTGTTCTCCCACCATCCTTCGAAAGTTAAGCAATATAGTTCCCAGCTCTTTAATACTCAAATCGATGAGCATCACCATCTTTCCAGATATGCTGGAAGCCTTGTTGATTGAACAAGTGTAAAAGCTCACATCCTCGTATGCATCTTCAGCCAAACCCTAACCACCGGTAATAAAGTACCTTTATTAAAGCTATGGATTAAGACAAAATATTTTACCTTTATGAAGGATAGACACTTGTCGTTATTTGAATGGCCCTGATAGTGTTATGTGGTCTCCTTGACTGTAACAGCTCCGCCACTGGTTTCAAAACTCCTAATTTACCTTGATTTTATATGTCGTGCTTACATACCTTAAAAACAATGAACTTAAGTAAAATAAAGCAAAACTTTGGAGCAGCACCTGACTTTAAAATCTGCAATTTCATTTTGCAGCTAATCTATTTAGCTGTGCTTTTAGTTTTGCAACCTCTTTTTCCATGGCTGCGATTTCAGCTACAGCCCTCTCCATCTCAGCCACTTCTTTTTCGGTTGCCTCCCACTGGTCTTTTGAAGATGTAGTCTTTGCTTCTTGGGAAATGGGGACCTTTTTATTCAAATATTTCTTATTGATTTCTTTTGCTTTTTCTGTTTTGGGCAGCTGTTTCCCCATTTCTCTTGCTTGTCTTCTTGTATAGCATTTTTTCTTCATTTCCTCTGCCTCCTCTGTTTTAGGCAGTTGTTCAATTACTTCTGTTCTAGGCACCTTTACAGCTACCTCTTCTCCATGCAATTGCTTAGCTTCTTTAATTTGCTTCCTGGTGACTGGCCTCCGTGGTTTGAACACAAATTCTTTACCAGGTTCATCAAACCTTAACCTCTTCGAGGCCTTTGATTTTTTAGTGCTTTCTGGTGATGATTGAGTTAGGTCAATATGCATTGACTCACTATGCACTGATTTAGCTTGCTCAAAATCAATAGCCTCAAGCAAATCATTTAAACTAGCTTTTGATATTGGACTTTCTTCAACAGCTATTGATTTGCCCTTCTCTTTGATTAACTGACTTCTGGTTTTTTCTTTTGATACCTGTTCAACTCCACTTCACCCTGGTGCATTTTTCTTGTGCTTGATCTTTTCTTTTGATGATGATTGAGGTGTCTCTTTGATAACTAATGGCTTCATTGATTCCTTCAATTGGGTCTTGGACTTCTTCTTGCCTTTTATCTCCTTTGTTAGTTCAGTAAGAGTAGGTTCCTCAGTTGACCTTTCTCTTTCTCTAACAGGCAGTGGGGTGAGGCCTGTCTTACTTTGAAAACCAGCCATAAAAATAAAAGAATCCCAATCCCGACCAATCTTCTGCAAGTTATCCAGCACTAACAATTTTACTAAACCATGGTGAAACAGTGATGTCTCACAGTCATCTTTCCTCAATTGAATCTTGCCACACATCTTGCTGAGGCTACGAAACAAGTAGAATGGGATATCTATAAATGCTTTGCCTGTAAAATGCAACAACAACTTAAAATGGTAGGAGTAAACCTTGCTATATCTCCCTTCACATGTTAAATATTTCTGAATACATGTTAAGAGAAGTGCATAGTGTTCTTTTACATAATGTCTCGGCACAGCCTTTGTAAGGTCTTCATTTACATAAGGCTCCTTTAGGAACTCCTTGCAGGGGTTCATATCAAATTTGAAATTTTTAAACCACTCCTGCCCTCCTCTCGGAATTTCAGTCACCCTAGCAATAACCTCTGAAGATACTGGGAATTCTAGCATAGCTACTTTAGAACTTAAACCAGTAAAATTTAAGGAAAATGCTTTTGTTACCTCAGCATGCCCCCCTTGTAGCTTTTCACAAAAAGACCAGCAACCAGCATCCTGAAAGGCTTGTCTCACACCTTCATCTCTCAATGCGAGATCCAATCCCACAGGTTCTGTTCTTTGACATCTTCCAGACCGATGCCCCTTCTTCTCCATTTCGCTTTGAAATCCTTTGTGCAGAGAAAAACTACCAGCTTCAACTTCAAATGCAAATTCAAACTTTTGAACGTCGGCTCAATTGCAATCAGGTTCCTTTTAAAGAATGAACTCGGGCTCCTCCACAACTTAACATTCTTATCATGCAAACGGACCAATTCATGCAACATTAACAAACATCATAACATTACCAGCATTACAGACCATTTGAATGATTTTATGTGCGTGGTTATGAACCTATTGGTGGAATGATGACTTATACTTTCTTGAAAAGGACGCCATTCTGACAATAAACAGACGGACATACTGACTCATCCCCCAGACATGACATTCTAAGAATCAGTGCTACTTAAATCCCCGAATCCGCGATTTCGTAGCGCAGACAGTTATAAGTTAACAAAATACGCTACGAAATGGCTGGTTACTGACACACTGTGAAGGAACTAAAACATCATTGCACTGCCAAATCAGCCAATGAAATTGCGCTGCAGAAATGCGAAAAGGACTAGTGACGTATATAAGACAAGACATATCTTATATAATCATGATGGAGGATAGCTAACGGCTTTTGAAAATGATTCATATGAATATCTTTATAAAACACAATCCCTAAGTAACAAACATAGGGAAATAACCATTAGACACCTATTTTTTGGACAACAAAAATTTTATGGACAACATTATGTACATATCGTTGAAGTTCTAGGTTATAACACTGGCTCCACTTGGGATAGTGTGCTCCTGTAGTACACTAAGAACTTGTAGAACCAGTGCCTTTGTCCATTTTATTAAACTCACCCACAACTGACAAGCATTCCTTTCAAACTTTGTGGGCCTTCTCCTCGAGCTAAAGCTTTCTTGTTCAGCTTGTCATTTATTTTCAACAGGAAACATTCATAAAACGGTTATATACAATGCTCATGAGATACTTGGTAGATTTTCACTGATTGTGATGCTCTAAGAACCTGCGATTAACAAGCCCTCCAGCATATGGTGATCCATCAACTTCTTGCAGAATGTAGGTTTTATTTCCATGGAAAGCAGAAATCTGATATGGCCCCTTCCATAAATTTTCAAATTTTCCATGTTTACCTTTTTCTTCAATTCTAGCTTCCCACTTCAAGAATTTGTCATTAATCTGAAATGTAAC
>APFE031476996.1:0-16954 GCA_000404065.3 Pinus taeda
AGTTTCTGGTTCCACACATAGTCTGTACTTTTGGTTGAAACATATTTATGTTAAACGATTGTCATGGGAATCCCACTATATAATGGATTGCAAATCTACATATCATTTGGTTTATAATCCTTCCATGATGTTAATATTCTTATCTATGAAGTAAATGATATAAAAATATGTCTTTATTTCCCCGAATTTGAACAAAAAAAAACATCAGAAAATGATCAGAAACACGAATGGAACTGTTGGATACACCCTTCTATCTTTGAAAACAATGAGATAGATTCTGCAGATCATAATAAAATTTAGGGAAACAAGCCAAACCCATATAGCTATAATATTCCCACTCCCACTTACAGTCGCTTTAATGAAGTGAAGGAAAAATGTCGCTCTTTTTTATTAGAAGCTTCAACTCTGCCTTCTGATCCAAACCTAAGATATATCATTCAGAATGAGCTTTCTTTTGTAAACGAGGATTGGAAGCAAGACAAGGGTTCTGCTCCTATTATGCCATTTATTAATTCCAATAACACTCTCCCCCAAAAATTATTGTGTGTATAGTCATTGGGTTTACTATGGTAATGCCTGTAACATTTTGCAGTATTTTCTTTGTTGGCATATGGTTTAGTGGTTAAGTAGTTGAGACACAACATCACCTTGTTAATGACCCAAAGTCAAATTTAGATCAGAGCCTTAAATTATAAGTTGATTGAATTTTATGAGATTTATATGCAATATTAATTCAATAATTAGTAAAAAATAGTGTGAGGCACCCTAAATCAACTTCTGTTTATACAGCATTAGAATTTCATTTCTGCTACATATTTGCATCTCATTTAGATTTGCCCATTCCCATATAGTGATTGTTCCTCAATTCATGCCTTAGGGCATTTCTTTTGCAACATTTGGTGCAAATGCTAGTAAATAGTTCATATTCGTTGGTTGGTTTTCTCAAAGGGAAGGTAACAAAGAAAAATTACGCGACAAAATTTACGTAATAATTCGTAAAGTTACTATTCTCTCATGGTTTAGTTTGTTTCATGTGTTTTTGGACTTAAGAAAAGTTTTCAATAACAATTAAGAGAAATTTTTAAGCCGAATTATTAACAACAAATGTAATTCATCGTGATTTATTTTATTTAAAACTTTTTAAAATTTTAAAATAAATTTTATACGATTCCTAATCGTAATCCCAACCCCAGCCTCACTTCTCCCTATTAAAAAAAATGTAAATCATTCATGAAAAGATTTGAATTATGAAAATTATATTCCACATAAAACAAAATACAAATTAACAAATATACCATTAATGGATTTTTCAATCATCTCACAAAGGGTCTAATTATCACGCAAGGTTTTTTATTTACACTCTTCAAAGGGGATATAAACACATACTGAAGATATAGATTATCTTATTTATGTAACACACAAGGAGAGCCCTGTAGAACACAAATGTAATGAGTAAAACTAGCATTTGCACCAGATGTTGCAAAGAAAACGCCGTAAGGCATAAAGTGCAGAAATCCATTATCCATGTAGTGTGTGCATTATTCAACAAGGTGGATCTCTCCAAATTTGTTGCAAACATTTATGTTGTTGCATTGCTAATTTATTTAGAATAATTTACTACCTCCTCTTGGAATATTAAATTTCTTATCACCCCATGATGACAATCCCTCTAATTATTGGCATCACAATTTTTTCCACTTTAGTGGGTTTACCTTCAACATAAAGAAACATGAATTTGAGTCACTCAATTAAAAAGAAATTGCTATTTATCAGGTTTTGAGTAAAAACAATTAATAACTCATTTACAACCCTTTAAATATTTACAACCTTTTAAGTATTGTATTTATAACTCATATTTATAACCCTTTAAAATGAAACTAACTATCTATAACACTCACACTCACATGCTACTCCTATATATTTATCTTATATTTAATATTCAGTGTCCATCAATTGAATAACAAGATGTAAGCTCAACTTAATTGCACCTTTAAAAGGTGACTTAAAAGTTTAATTGGTAATTATTTATTCAGTAATTTGTACATTGTCAATTGCAATTTCTCTTGAAAACCAATGTTTATATCAAAATTTTAAAAATTAACACTCGAGTTTAGTGCTCATAATTAGTAGATTATATGAAATTTTGAAAACTGCACTAATATATTATTGTTTTAAGACTCTACACTCCCAATGGAACTCATATAGTGAGTGGATAAAGAAATGATACGTTTTTCAAAAGGTGAAATAATTTTCATATGCGTGATATTGTGATTAGATAAATAAAACCAAACTCTTCATTTATCATGTGTCTCAACTCTTTTATATCTCCAGTGTATTTTTCATACAAATAAGAAGCATTTGTTAATGATGCATCATGTAATATGATCTCCAATCAGTAGGAAAAAATTAATATCAAAGAAAGAAAGACAGAGAAAAATGCTTTTAATGTCCAGAAATGACTCAATGTTACAAAAGAGATGCTTGCTAATGAACAAGATAAGGTAGCTTGGGAAATGTGTAGTAACAACTATTATTTGAATATTTGGTATATGTTTATTAATTCACTGTTGACCAGAAATTTAAAAGTTAAAACCAATGACAGTTTGTACAATAATTATATTAACTTTTTTATAATTTTCAAAGTAAAGTACTTCCAGAAAAGATATAACTTTTATTTTTATATTTTACTTTACTTTGGGCACACTTTTGACATTGAAACCAACCTCATTATTAAATGAATGATAGCCATTATACAAATATTGCATTAACCACCTTCATCACAATGTTCTCCCATGTTAATATCTACTTCCAACTTTTGTTGAGGTAAAAATTATAATCAAATCAATCTTGTCAATTAAAATAATTGGATACTAAAGTCAGTTTATAGTTTAAAAAGTTAACTCTTAACACAATTATTAATAATAACCCAATTGTTTTAGCAATTTATCTTTTTTCTCATCACTACCATCTCCATCAAAAGTCATGTGGAATGGAGTGCATTAGTTTATACTCAACCAATTTAAAACAAAATCAGAATTGTGCCTCCAAAGTCTGGAAGTACAAAACCAGAATTGTGCCTCCAAAGTCTGGAAGTTGAGATCACATGAAATGGTCATAGGATGTGCATTCAGCCTAACTCGAATGATATTTATGTTGCTGTCACTCTTGATGATCGCTTGCCTTCCATTGCATCTTTCTTCAATTTACAGCTTGAACATAGAAAGGAGCCTTCCCAAGAGCGCATATTTCCTGAAAAAAAGGATCCAACATGCACAGAAATGCCCTCACTAGGTGTGATGTCAGTTTGACAGACAGCGCAGACGAACAATCCTGATACTGTCTGCACCGTATATTCCAAGCCCAGCCTGAATTTCAAATACTCAATTATTAGCATGACAAACTTGCAACAAGATGCATTCTACAATATTCTCTACAACTAGTTTTTATTTCAGTACATCACGTGGAAAAGCAAGGATTTAATCCTTCGTAGCTAAGACAAAGATATACAAGGCCATAACAGAAAAAGGCCTCCTTTGGACTTCTCTTACCTCAGTATAAATAACATACCAAATCCTAAAAGGAAGGAAACACCATTCTATATTGCCAAACTCCCAGGAAGATCTGGATGAAGAGGAGAGGGAAAAGATGCCTGATTCAACCTATACAAAAATGCTGAGACGATTTTCGATTTTTACCTCATCCAGAGAGTGAAACTATTTGTATGTTTTGGATCGTGTTCGAGTTTGTGACACTGGTCACCTCCAGCAGGTCATTTGTAAGATACAATAAGTAGGGCTCTACTTTCATTTCATTATGATCTCGGTCCACTCTGTTTCCTATATATTCCCAGTGTTCTTTGGGAGGAAGAAAGCAGTTGACTGCAGTTTTCTAAGAGCCTTCACTGTTTATGGCTAATGTAAATATTATATGTACGATACATTTTTCTAAATGTGATGTGTGCTCCACCAGGAATGGAGTAGAGCATATTGTGAGTAAATTATTCTGGTTTCATTGTTTGTTCTTCACTGGATAATAAAAACCGAACACTCATGCCTCATATTTGAATTACGATTATTCAGTATGTGAATTAGCTATCCATGCTACCATATGATTGAAGTCACTCTTCTTAATCAACACTTTGTTTAATTGTTGGTTTCTGGGGGAATTCTTAATTTGAAAAATTAGATTTTGGTGTCCACAGACTGTCCTTAAGTTAGTTTCCATTTCCATTTAGGGATTGTGGATTGTGGATTACCTCGAGATTGTGCAAATTTCTTGTACTTGAATCTTCTACAATTGCTGAGATGAGCATATTCTTGATTTCTTTTTATGGTTGATATATCCAAGTCCAGTTAAGGCAACTTAAATTTTCTCTGCAGAGCGATGTTCAACTTTAGAAGGGGAGGAATCATTTAGCTGCTGGTAGACATTTTTTGAATTTGAGAAGATGAAGGTTTGATTTTCATCAACATTGATATTTGTTCTATTTAGCATGTAAGAGTAAGAGGCCAGATGTAAGAAGTGATTATTATATCAGAATAGTTGAAAAGCATTAAAGAACTACACGCTTTCCTAAATAGTTGGTGAACTTTCCCAATTTTTATAGTGATGCAAGAATTCTGATCAGCAAATGAAGAGCTTGTATCCACTTCTATATATTTTGCTGGGTTGAAAATTGTTGAAATATAGCACAGACACAAAAGAGATCTCGAATGCTAGCCTTATGAGCTAGATACACATTCTAATGTGTTTAACGAGAATATAAAATTTAAAATTTGCAGGAGGAATCTGAGGAGCTGTGTAATGTTTCATCTTCAGAGGATGGAATCTCTGACTGTCAGCCCTTGGAACGAACGGAAAAATTAGTGAGACAATCAGGGGGCGTGAAATCTCTCATTGGCAATGTAAGCACGATTGCAAAAATGCTAAAGCTGCAAAATGAGGCTCAGAGCAAAGAACAAATCCCAATGACTTCATCCAGTTCTCCAGTTAGTGATACCAATTCACCAAAAGAACATCCTTTCATTCAACCAGATGAATTGCCAAAATCCCAGGAAGATCTGGATGAAGAGGAGAGGGAAAAGATGCCTGTGTCACCCTATACAAAAATGCTGAGACGATTTTCGATATTTACCTCATCCAGAGAGTGAAACTATTTGTATGTTTTGAATTGTGTTCGAGTTTGTGACACTGGTCACCTCCATCTATTACTCTATGAATCTTTTGTTGCTTCTTCCATGCCGAACATGCTTGTAAAAGAGAATAGTAATTCTGACAAGGAGATTTAATGAACATCGTGACACCCAGAATTGAACTCAAATCTCCATCCTAGAGTAAGGAGATGCATTTTCTCTTTTATGCGAATTTGATTCTTTATAGTCTTGTCCAACTTAAGATTATAGTTAAGGGTTGCTCAAGGACAATCTTGAACATCAAAGGTTTCTCCTTTGGCAGGAGACTCCCATGATTTAGTTGATATGCACCCTGACAATCGTTTAACATAAATATGTTTCAACCAAAAGTACAGACTATGCGTGGAACCAGAAACTCGATTATGAAAGTGTGTTCTTTAGATGTCGATCATGCTTTGAGACAGGCCATCTAGCCAAAAATTGCCCAAAAGTCTCCGAGAAAAATTCTACTAGAAAAAACCACCATAGATCTACATGGTTGGAAAGAGCACAAAAAGAACACTACATTGTCATCAAAGAAGAATACTCTAGAGAAAACTCTAAATCACAAGAAATCAGGCAAGAAAGAAACAACTCTCAAGACAAGCAGAAAGAAAATGTAGCTCTCGAGTTTGAGGCCAAAGCTTCAGAAGAAAGTGTACTAAGCCTCCACCAACTAAAGCAAGGTTCTCGAAGCCTTATCTTTTAGAACTGTCTCTATTAGTAACTCAGAGCAGCCTTTAAATCAGGGAAATGACAAAGGTAAGAAAAAGTATAGTAGTTATCATAAATATGCATGCATGATAACTACAGGGTATTGCTCAAAAATATTGAATAACATAGAACCAGTGTTATTGGAACCAGACCGGAACTGGTGAAATCAGCCGGTTCGATCTTTTTGACACCCAAACAGGTCTGGTTCGAGGTCTGGAACCGGAAATGGCCAACTTAGTATTGCACTGGTTGGTTAGATACCAAACTGGGCAATTCTGCACAATTTGATTAAAGATGTTCCAAACGTAATTATTTTTTAGAAAAAACAAGAATTTTTTAGTGGGGTAGCCTAATATTCAAGCCTATGGCTTTAGTATTGCTTATGCAATTCATAACATTACCATGAAATGACTTTGGATGTTTGAGAGTAGGTCTGACCTCATTGAATTTCATATGGAGAAAGTAAAATTTTAGATCTCACTCAAAATTTAGTAGACTTGACAACCTTTTTCAAGATTTCAAGATTGTGGGGATTGCCACATTTCCATTGGATTTTGTTATGTATGAGGGTATGAATTAGTAATTAATCAAGAACACTAAGCTCTCTATGTACCTTAATGTTAGTGACATTGGTTGATGAACTCTTCTCTCAAAACCCTACTAAAAATGTACCCATCACTGAAACAAAATCAGCACTTGAGATGCTACTTTTTTTTTTCTATCTTATTTTAATGCTTAGAGGGTGACAGTGATGATGGATATCCTAATATAGACATTGATTTTGATTATATGTAGGTATTTTTTGTAACATGATTTTCTTTTTTTTTGATGCTAACGGTCATCTGGACCGTGTTTGTTGATGTTTTTTTGGTTTAGAGATGGATTGTACTTGATGTTGTTTTTGTTACTTGCTTCTATAGGACCTAGATAATGCAAGGGCCACACAATTTCCACTGAAGCATCCACTTGGGTTAGCCTCTATGTTTTGGATGATTACATAATAGATAAAATTGGCCGACACTTATCAAAAATTCCATCCAGCAAGAGAGTCGATGCTCAATCCTACGTTATATTTTCTAAGCACAACCAATAACTCCATGAGGATAACATGATCCCTATTTAGCAAATACACTGGCTGCCCGCTCAAATGGCTGGTACGTATAATCATAGCCCTGTATGGATAAAAACTGATGACTACGAGTTACGTTGGCTCTATACATTGATGCCAGTTTTTTTAACTTTGCCAACAATCACTGTACTCTAGTATAGACTAAATGGACACTAGAATTTCCATTATCCAGAAGATGGAATCTTACCCAAGGCATTCACAAAAGTTGTTGCCAACCCACAACTGGGTGAAAATAATCTCCATCATCATAACAAACTTTTTGCCCATAATATGCACAAATGGTAACACATGATACATCTCTCAAACCAATGGAGTCCAACTAAAGTCTAATCTGAGATCCTCCATTCTCAACACTTTATACATAAAAAAACTTGTTTGTAATTGACCTCTCTTTGCACTTTTTGGGGCAATTGCTAGTTATATTAAGTTACTTGAAAAATCGGTCTCCTACAATGTATTTTAGGTATTAGAGGAGGGAAACGGTTATTTCCATTGATTGAGGAATCATTTAGGGAATTTCAGTCTTGTAGAAAAGATTTTTGTTGGTTCAGCCTCGGCCCAAAACTTTTTCGTTGTCATCTAATTAATGAATGCATTAGGTTGACCATAACAAAATATCCATTTTCAGAATACACATTATTGTCCACCCTTGCTTTCAACAATGCCCATTCACATGTCGCTATTCTTCCCCACTCTATTCCTTACCACTATATGCCTTACGGCATTTCCTTTGCAACATAAGGTGCAAATGCTAGTTACGTCGTAAGGTGTTTCCCTCTGAAATGAACTCCCCTAAATGTTTTTCTGTCTTAATCTTAACCGTTAGATCTCTTGTTAGACGATTGAACAATTCTGGGCCGTCCAAAAACAGTCCGTCTACCTAGCCAGTCCCTCTACCTACCTAGCCAGTCCGTCTACCTATCCGACTACCTACCTAGCCTAGTTCGAATCGCCCCCGCCAAACCCTCTTGCCGAAAAAGAACCTTGCATCATTGAAAACGAATGGTCTCTGCATATCGCTTATGAGCCAAACCTTTTACGATTCCACACTGCAAACAATTCACAAATACGATTACAGACGTTTCCTATATATAGTCCTCCTTGGATCCATGTGAAAGACACAGACGCTCGTATTAGGAGTTAATTAGCTTGGCCGGAAGATAGATTGTTATGGCAGAAGCCGAGCTGGTGGGTTGCCCGAATTGCAGAGCTGAGGTATGGCTCCATCCCCAAGTTGCTGGTTTTCGCTGTCAATACTGCGGTGTTTATGCCGGGATTCGCCAACCAGAACCCCGCTGGCGGCCGAATCCCGTCAGGAAACTGCCAGGTGCTCTAAGTTTTAACAAACCCAGAGATGAGCCGATTATTGTTAGTGCCGTTCATGTGGTTCGAGTCTCCAGTAAGAAAAGAGCCGTTCTGTGTGGGATTTGTTACAAAAATACGCCGTTCTGTGTGGGATTTGTTACCAAACCAAAGAGACCATACCTACTAATCTATGCAGTAAAGTATCCTAAATAATGTGGAGTCGGAAAGAATCAGGTATGAATAATTGAGTACTGATTGATGAAACTCTGGAATTATATGGGCATCTCAGAGATCAGTATCGGTATCGGAGCCTGAATTCCCACATCATGGTGGTTTTGTTTTAGCAGCACTGAAGGAAAAGAGGATGTTTCTAGAGAATTCTGGGGTGTGTTGCATTATGACGTTCTGGGCCGTTCTCTTCCTTGTCTGCATATTGGTGACAGCGTGGCAATAAGTATCGACTCAAGATTCTTGACACACTCAACGAGCACTGCAAGAACTGAGAATTGACACGCAGTACTCTATCGACACGAATATGGCTGAGTACTTAGGACAGATGTTTCTCTTGCTTCGTTGTCTTTTTTTCTGGTGAAAATCTCTGGTCAAAACTGAGTTGAAATTTTAATTTAGCTGTATCAAGTTCAATTCAGTTGCCTCTGACACTAATATGATGCATGTTCACTCAGAGGAGATTCAAAGACTCTGTTTGTACAAATTAGTCCCTATGAAAATGAAATGACAGGGGAGAAACTCTGCGCTCCCTGAATTTTGCCAGTAGAGTTTGAGTTTTAACTCTGTGCCAGTAGAGTTTGAGTTTTTAAATATAAGTTTTGTGTTTTATTTATTTTAATTTGCAAAACTTTGTCAGTCTACCACAATACCATTGGATAGAATAATTACCAGATAAATAATGATTGAAATGTCAAAATGTTGTGCATCTTGCAAAATGATCTCTCGAACCACATTAAGCGTTTAAAAAAATTGGCCTACATATAGAATATGCACAAGCCTTCCCATGGGAGAAATGGAAATAGATTTCAGTGTTTGTTTTTAGGGAGGATATTTACAGGGAATGGAAGCGTTGTTTAATTGGGTAGTAATGTATGAAGATATGCTGCTTTACTTTATAAGTCATCAGTGTATTTAAGAGATTAGAGATTATACTGATACAAGGCAATCACTCTCTCTGATTTAGTTTATGGTGGGCAAAATATGGATAACTACAATGCTTTGCTTAAATGGCTGGAAGATTGTCAAAAGGGTTCTGGTTCTATGCTTGATCCTAAATTTCATGTTCAGTTAACATCTCTTAGAGATGCTTTATTGAATTTTGATTTAGCAAGTAGCATTCCTAGCATTCCAAATATCCCAAATACCTGGTATAGATCGAACCTGTTTTTACCTTCTTTCAAAATATCTTGAATCACTCGGTGCTGTTAACACAGGAAGCAATTGACAATATAGTTCTTACTCTAGAAGACGTTCCTGTAGTATTTTCCAAGTTCTTGTACATGTAACACTTTTTCCATTAGTATATCCCAAGCAGGATCTTGTAACCCTTCCTCCTGCCCACCATGAGATAGGGACTAGGTGATTAGATGCTGGAAACATAGAAGGGGAATAGGGTAGTTAATGATGCAAACTAATTGAAACCTATTTGCTGCCCAATGCTGCCCCTGCCAACTGTTCTTAAAAATTGAATGGCAGCAGTTGTTGGAACCATTCACCAAGAGAAAGTAAACTTCAAATTCGTGGATTCAATTGATTCATGTTAATGAGTTATGTACTCATTTGGTTAATAGTATGATGTTTTTGGACGGTTGGGACTAGAGGCCATTTAGAAGCTTAATTGTTTATGTATTCTCACTCAGAAGTTCAACTATATGTAATCCCAAAACTTATATCATGATTCCATTTTAATATTTTCACCTTTTACCACGCACAAGCAAACTTTGAACATTTAGTCTCTAATGGTTTAGATTTACATTGTTACATGAATCTATTTTTTTAAATTTAAATTTGAGTATTATAGGGATTATTTTGTGGACCAGTTCTTCAACCCAGTTTTTTGCCCAGTTCTGGCTCACTTCGTGATTTTGGGAATCCAGTTCCAGTTCAGTTCCAGTTCTGACTACTATGTTCAATGCTCAGATGTACATATCAAGGAAAATAATTCTAGCAGTTAGAAGCAATGTCAGTCACTTATCACGAATCTGCGATATAGCTTCCCATTTATAAATGGTTGGCACCACCACATGGTGAAACAACAGATTTAGTCAAGTGACACACATAGGTGACTGAATTCATTAGAAGGGAGCATACTGACTTTTCATTTTTCATGGAACAGAGAGTTGTCATGGACAATGGATCTTAACATTGTTTCTCGCTCAATTGAATTATCCAACTTGGCACCTTCATTTCAAATCCTCCCGGTGCTTGTAATATGCAAAATATCCATTATTAAACTGCCCAACATACTCTACTACATAGGACCACCCGATGCATATCTGTCTTCCAATCAGAATTCTGACTATATAATTTAATGGGTAGTTAAAATATTTGATGGATCCGTTGTGGGAAGCATGAGAGCCTATAAATATGTATACTAATATTTGCCACCCAAAAGGTCATAAGACTTTCTTCACCATTTGACCCAGTGGACAACATCCTCAATATTACTCCAGAGCATCCCATTTCTTATAATCATCATATTATCACAATTATAAAATATTTTATCCATTCCGAAGAATTCCCATTTAACCAAGAACATAGTGAAATATACAACAGTTTGAACTTTGTACCGAGCCCTCTCACTTCTGTTAACAAGAAAATGTGCGAGATAATTATATATATTATCAGAATTACAGTACTATTTATCTCACCGGTAACCTGTAAAATATGAGAATTTAACAACATTCTAGACAAAGGGAGAGTAGGGTGCAGTACTGAGTATACTGAAAGTTTACAATTGAAGAAACCACGAAGCAGTTAGAAGCATCTAACAGTCTGGCATCTCAGGTGTCTGTCAACTCCAATGCTTTGGTTTATAGAGTTGAGGGAGGTGGTAACTGTTATCAATATTCAAGCCTTAGGAAGCAACTGATGAGGTCACATTGCAACTGGTTGAGACCCTCATGAAAGACCAGGAAGGTTACGAGTGGTCAAGGCAGATGCTTTCCTCTCTTATATTGATTTGGCAATATATATAATTTTATTGATTTGGCAATATATATAATTTTATTGTGACTTCTTCAATGCAGTGGTGCAAATATCTCTGATTGGTAAAGAGAAAAAACAGAGTAGAGACCTTGTTGTTGCTCAGGACTCACTATATATTTTTCCTGATATTTCGAGTTTCTCCTAATATTTTCAGGTTGTCAATGATATATTAAGAATTCCTCAGTTCCAAGTTTATTCTTGCTGATATTTTCGGATAATTTTCAATATTTTCCCTGATATTTCCAATGAGTTTCTATTTAGACCCTTGGCAATATATTCCCTGAAATGTCATTTGCGTTAATGCTTCGATGTGTGTTTTTTAATGATCTACAAGATGATGTGAAATTGGTTGGGAGTCAATTCAGCTGTTATATTGTTTCCATTGGTTAACTGGTACTTTTGTGATTCTTAATTCATACTATGCATTCATAAATAACCAAATTAAATTATTTTGCATTGCATCTACTTGGCGTGATCACTAACATAAGATTTGATCTTGGGTCCCATGTTGTGTGAGAAATTTAAAATGGACAAATGCATCTTTCCTCAGTCACAAGCCTTAAGTAGAATATTATAAAGTTGAATTATCAGAGTCTAGAGACAACGTGTTCCCCAGATTGTTTCTATCTAAAAACATTCCTAGAAAGAAAACAGCCAGTAATTAGGGGGAAATGCTATTCCCACCAAAAAATCCAAAAAAATAAAAATAAAAAAATAATTAAAAAGGAAGGGGTTCTTCAGTAAATCATTGCCCTGTGCTGTTGATCAGAGGAGAAATTTGTGATACTTGTATTTGTATAACTAATAGATATATACAATTAAATTGCTCTTCAGCAAATATATGAAACGTAAATGTTGCTTCTTTATAGAGAATAATTAGTTTCTCTTTTTAAGGTTAATATAGAGAAATATCTGATATTTGTTATTCAATTTGGGTAAATTTTCATTGACGATGCATCTGGATGAAATGTATATCGCAAAAACCAATTTGATTTTGACTTGGTCAAGCTCAATGCTCAATCATAACTCCGTGTTTATTAGTTATCCATGTTCTCACAGAGGCTTGGTCTGGACTGGTCACTTTAGGTATGTTATATTTTTATATCTTGAAACTGCCTCCATGGAGTTGTTTTTCTGCAGGAAAGAGGAGACATGCCAAGGTGTCTCTAGCGAAGATTTAGATGTACTGTATTTTTCAGGTTACATCCATGTTTGGTAAGAGCTATCTATCTATCTATCCATGTCTTGTATTAGCTTGTGCTGTTGTGGGTATTAAAACTGTCATAGAAGCTTCAAAATCCTTACCGGTGTTAGCACTAGGCATACATCCAGTAATGGATGCAATTTATGGTATACTGGGACCTTCACCAAATGATTACATTATACTATTCAACGAAAGAGAAAATCCTGATCAAAGTCACATGAACCAGACTTGGCAAAAACTTGGCAAATCCAATGTGGAGAGTCAACTTGGTGACATGGCAAAAATTGTCTTATTAAAAATGTCAGGAAACACACACTGAAAAATATGAGGAATATAAGCCCAGTAGAACTTAAACTTATTTACCAAAACTGAGGCTGACCGACTCTGTCCAGGAGTTTTGGCAAAGGTTTGACTCTGCTCACTAGCTTGGAGAGTGGAATCAACCCGCTAGTACTCGCACAGTTATAAAGAGTCCTGTTTCTAATGTTGTGATAATTGTTCATGCAATTCTGATCAATTCTGGTTGCTGCTGAAGAAACTTGAATTTGATGCAAATAAGATGCTATTCTACAGTTTAGTGTTGCGGAAGTCGCAGATTAGTTGATGGGTTCTGTCTGAAATGATTTAGTAGCACAGATTGTGATTCAGGCAATGACTTTTTCTCATTTTCAATATTTCCCCTGATATTTCCAATGAGTTTCAATTTGGACCCTTGGCAATATATTCCCTGAAATGTTCTTTGCGGTAATGCTTCGATGTGTGTTTTTTAATGATCTACAAGATGATGTGAAATTGGTTAGGAGTCAATTCAGTTGTTATATTGTTGCCATTGGTTAACTGGTACTTTTGTGATTCTTAATTCATACTATGCCTTCATAAATAACCAAATTAAACTATTTTGCATTGCATCTACTTGGCGTGATCACTAACATAAGATTTGACCTTGGGTCCCATGTTGTGTGAGAAATTTAAAATGGACAAATGCATCTTTCCTCAGTCACAAGCCCTAAGTAGAATACTATAAAGTTGAATTATCAAAGTCTAGAGACAATGTGTTCCCCCGATTGTTTCTATCTAAAAACATTCCTAGAAAGGAAGCAGCCAGTAATTAGGGGGAAATGCTATTCCCACCAAAAAATCCAAAAAAATAAAAATAAAAAAATAATTAAAAAGGAAGGGGTTCTTCAGTAAATCATTGCCCTGTGTTGTTGATCAGAGGAGAAATTTGTGATACTTGTATTTGTATAAGTAATAGATCTGTACAATTAAACCGCTCTTCAGCAGATATATGAAACGCCTATGTCGCTTCTTTATAGAGAATAATTAGTTTCTCTTTTTAAGGTTAATATAGAGAAATATCTGATATTTGTTATTCAATTTGGGTAAATTTTCATTGACGATGCATCTAGATGAAATGTATATCGCAAAAACCAATTTGATTTTGACTTGGTCAAGATCAAGGCTCAATCATAACTCTGTGTTTATTAGTTATCCATGTTCTCACGGAGGCTTGGTCTGCACTGGTCACTTTAAGTATGTTATATTTTTATATCTTGAAACTGCCTCCGTGGAGTTGATTTTCTGCAGGAAAGAGGAGACATGCCAAGGTGTCTCTAGGGAAGATTTAGAAGATTTAGATGTACTGTATTTTTCAGGTTACATCCATGTTTGGTAAGAGCTATCTATCTATCTATCCATGTCTTGTATTAGCTTGTGCTGTTGTGGGTATTAAAACTGTCATAGAGGCTTCAAAATCCTTACCGGTGTTAGCACTAGGCATACATCCAGCAATGGATGCAATTTATGGTATCCTGGGACCTTCACTAGATGATTACCTTATACTGTTCAATGGAAGAGAAAATCCTGATCAAAGTCACATGAACCAGACTTAGCAAAAACTTGGCAAATCCAATGTGGAGAGTCAACTTGGTGACATGGCAAAAATTGTCTTATTAAAAATGTCAGGAAACACACACTAAAAAATATGAGGAATATAAGCCCAGCAGAACTTAAACTTATTTACCAAAACTGAGCCTGAACGACTCTGACCAGGAGTTTTGGCAAAGGTTTGACTCTGCTCACTAGCTTGGAGAGTGGAATCAACTCGCTAGTACTCGCACAATTATAAAGAGTCCTGTTTCTAATGTTGTGATAATTGTTCATACAATTCTGATCAATTTTGGTTGCTGCTGAAGAAACTTGAATTTGATGCAAATAAGATGCTATTCTACAGTTCAGTGTTGCGGAAGTCACAGATTAGTTGATGGGTTCTCTCTGAAATGATTTAGTAGCACAGATTGTGATTCAGGCATTTTTTTTCCCATTTTTTCAAAAATTGAGCAGCTGCTGCAGAAAAGTAACTTAAAAGGCGGATTTTCTCATTTTCATTGCAGAGTGACTTTTTGCTGAGCTTTTACCCAGTTAATGATTTCAAACCCTTGCTGTTTTTTTGCTAAGTCCAAGTAGTGCAACACTATAACAGATATCTGAAACATACATAAATGCTTCTTCCTTAGCAGTGTTCCTTTTCCCTAAGGCATGGAACCATAGGAAGGTTTGGCTCCTATTAGGTGATAGGGTCCCAAATTGTGGGTGTTAGGGTTTCCAGGCCTGCTGGGTTTGACCCACCCATGGGGGTGAAAGTCGGGTTGCCTGCTGAAACACATGGATTCAAATTGGTGTTGAGTCAAACTTGATGTCAACAAGTTTAACTTGCTATGAATAACTCGACCTATGAGTACTTAGTGGGTTGTTCATGGGTCAACAATTTTTGACCTGTGGACCTGTCAAAAAACTCGCCACCTTCTTTTATATATCTGAGAGTCTGAGTTTCTTTACTTCATTTTCTTCTTTGTTTTTACCTGATTTCTGCTCATCTCTCCTTAAGTTTTAGCTTACCTGATTTGAACTCACTTTTTTGCCTCTGCCAAGTTTTTTGTGAGCTGAGCTTGGTAACTGCAGTGTTTGGTCCCATCTAGGCATTTGTGTGATCTAGTGCACATCCTCCTTAGCACTCATCAGTTACAATTCAGGTGACAGGAAGCATGAGAACACACCAATACAAACGTGGGAGTCCTTGCACGGATGCTGCATCAAGTTCTCTTTGTTGATTATAGTAGATGAATAGATGTGAAAATTTTCTCTGCTGCATTTTCATGTATGTGCATCATTGCTTTGTTTCACTTCTCCATGCTGTTAGGAGTTAGGATTTAGGTTTTGAATTCTCAGCATATTATAGATATGCTTTCATCATGATTTTCCAGGAACTCCTTTAGTGCTTGTACTTTGTATTCTCACGGATGTATTTAGCAGTCCCATTGACCTATTCGTTGTTATTTGTTGGACATCAATAAAATTATCTTATCATATCTCTCCATCTGGACATAACTTGGTTTTTAAATCTGGAATAAAACAGGTTATTAATTGATTTGGCAATATATATATAATTTTATTGTGGCTTCTTCAATGCAGTGGTGCAAATATCTCTGATTGGTAAAGAGAAAAAACAGAGTAGAGACCTTGCTGTTGCTCAGGACTCACTATATATCTCCTGATATTTCCAGTTTCTCCCAAGATTTTCAGGTTGTCAATGATATATTAAGAATTCCTCAGTTCCAAGTTTATTGTTGCTGATATTTTCGGATAATTTTCAATATTTCCCCTGGTATTTCCAATGAGTTTCTATTTGGACCCTTGGCAATATATTCCTTGAAACGTTATTTGCGCTAATGCTTCGATGTGTGTTTTTTAATGATCTAAAACATGATGTGAAATTGGTTGGGAGTCAATTCAGTTGTTATATTGTTGCCATTGGTTAATTGGTACTTTTGTGATTCTTAATTCATACCATGCCTTTATAAATAACCAAATTAAACTATTTTGCATTGCATCTACTTGGCGTGATCACTAACATAAGATTTGATCTTGGGTCCCATGTTGTGTGAGAAATTTAAAATGGACAAATGCATCTTTCCTCAGTCACAAGCCCTAAGTAGAATACTATAAAGTTGAATTATCAGAGTCTAGAGACAACGTGTTCCCCTGATTGTTTCTATCTAAAAACATTCCTAGAAAGGAAACAACGAGTAATTAGGGGGAAATGGTATTCCCACCAAAAAATCCAAAAAAATAAATAAATAAATAAATAAATAAAAAGGAAGGGGTTCTTCAGTAAATCATTGCCCTGTGTTGTTGATGAGAAGAGGAATTTGT